>JAQFZE010001980.1:0-15898 GCA_034695245.1 Dicyrtomina saundersi | reverse complement strand
TCATACGGATCAAAAAGAAACCGTCGAGATATCGAGGACAGAGACACAACTCCCCTCGGCCACAAAGTCAGGCTTACTTGAAATGACGATATTTAAAGGACGTCATTTATGGAAGATCCCTCATCGTCTATAAGCCATATATATATGTGGATGACATGCAGTTAAAGTAGGTTGGAAACATTTTTATTGAATATCAAATGGGGACTTTCCATGCTGTATTTAAACGAGTCACACTAGGGGATCGTCCATCAATAACTTCATCCGTCGGGTCAAGGGGTCTGTCTGGAGACTAGTAACATCCCTTGGTAACGTCGCCAGTTTAAGAAATGGTAAAACTAATGAAATGAGGGTACTTAAAATAGTGATGTTTAAAGGACGTCATTTATAGACAATCCCTCACCATCTATGAGCCATACAGGTATGAGCATGACATGCAGCTAAAAAAACATAAGGTAACAACGGATGACAGTAGAAGTCAGTAATGTACAACGCACAGATCTAGAAATGAAGGTAAGTATGCACGCTAAAGGGATTTAAACGGCGGTTTTTGTTCGAAAGCAAAAAAAAGTTGAAAAAATATTGAAAGTTGCTCCATTCAATTGCTAACTGCGGAAAAACTATTAATGCGATGTTGATTCTCGTGGACCTGGTCACAGTAGCACTGGTACAAGATGGTTGGGTACCGGTGTTGCTGGTACGAGGAGTGCCAGAACAAAAACAATTGGCACATGACATTACCTCATGTCATTAAGATTCGTTTCAATAAA
Organism: Dicyrtomina saundersi; assembly: GCA_034695245.1. NCBI lineage: Eukaryota > Metazoa > Arthropoda > Collembola > Symphypleona > Dicyrtomidae > Dicyrtomina > Dicyrtomina saundersi. The sequence continues at coordinate 15,131 of JAQFZE010001980.1, read as the reverse complement.
ATAAATCATTTATGTATATATATAAAATTAATAATTAATTCAATAACTAATTATTACTAATAAGCAATCTGTGCTGCCAGGATCTGTTATCAGCACAAGCTACTTTATGGGATTGCCCATAAATGATATCGTCGGTAGCGTCAGTGGATCTAGTTGGGTATTGATGAAGTACCATGTTAAAAATTGACGCTTACGTAATGTTATAGTGGCGACATGGGCGTGGGACGGTCGTAATAGAGTGGTTATTTGAGTGACATTATCTATAAAGCAATTCCTATAAAAAGTTCATTTTTTTTATAATTTCCCACTAAATCACAAAATCAAAATTTTGACCGCTTACTAACTGAGTATAATCATAAACAATACAACATTCAATCTGGTATGACTAGCGAAATTAAATTACCTTGTAATGACATGGCAGGTCGTAAATAATAATAATAATAATAATAATAATAATAATTTATTCATTGGGTCGATTAGCCCCAGCCCTTACAACATTGGTAATTTACATTTAGTTCTGCAAGGATATTGGTCCTTGGTTAAATAAGATATATTAGATATAAAGTCTGTCAGTATGAATGTGCGTTATTTTTTTTCTTGGAATTTATTTTAGCGCCTGTAAGGAAAGCATGGAGAAAATTACAATTGCATGGTACAAATTAAGCCTTGAATTGGTCGTGTACACTAATTACAATATTAGACTATATTATAATATAAGTATTCATCACAAGAATCACAGAATACAATAAAGGTAGTAATTTAATATAGATAAGAATCACTTTTGTCTGTAAGATACGTGGCAGGGGGTGGAGGGTTATCCTTTTCAATACATTTGTAGTAAAAATTCCTAATCCTTAGGGCTTCGTCCTAAAAATTGAAGAGTTTTTCAAATCCTTTTGAATATGGGTAGAAGCTAAGTAGTATGAGATTTTCCCTGGTCGGTCTTATTTCACTCAGCGCTCAAAAAACTTTGTTCTGGGTGGTCTGTAGCGTGTACATTTTAGAATTATGTTAAAAGTGTCTTCTATTTCTCTACCGCATAGCTCACAGTCAGACGTTTCAGCATGCTTCCATATCTTCTTTATACCGTTGAGGTTGGTGGTTTTTCCTCTTAAAACGATTCTTGGTAGGCCAGATTTTAGGTTTAGTAAGAATTTCACCGTGTTCAAGGCCAAGCCAATTTCAAAGTATTCAGATCTTAACGCATGTGTTTTCAGGTTAGCGCAGTGTTTCAATGAGCTGCAGCTCTGCATTTCTTGGACGTCTGTGTTGATGCAGTTAAGTCGGTAATTTTCATGAATCATACATACATACATTTTCATGAATCTCTGTTTAGTGCTGTGCTATGTGCTCACTACTTAGCTTTTCAAACATTTCTCCGAGGGATGCATCAGTAAAGACCTTTTTAACCTGCAGCATCCAGTTATATCGGGAGACTTTGGCTTTGATCTTCATGTCCTTTCCATAACAGCTAATTGCTATGATATTTTCTTTCGCATTGGTAGCCTTTTTAATGAATTTTAATAGTGCTTTGAATAGTTGTTCTGCGCGGTTCCTAGTTCTTCACTATATCGAAATCCCCATACCGGCGCGGCATACATCGAGATAGCCAGATCGTAATTAGTTTTTAATTGTAGTTAAAAACCTGAATTATTTGTATCTTTAAAATTGACCTTTTTTACTAAATGATATATCATTTTAAAGCCCTTAAAATAATGAGAAAACGATTTTGTTTTAGACATCTGGTCAATTCAAATAGTTTTAGGCTAAATTTTAAAAGAAACTAACGGCTTAAAAAATTGCAGAGCATTAGTCGACAAACTAATCCACATTACGTTATTTATAATCTATTAGTCATCACCTTTCGAATGGTATATCATACGTCAAAAATGGCCCAGTATTTCAAAATACCAGTAAATTATGTAGTAATCAATATAATATACAAAATATATTTGCGTCCCTAAGAATAAGTTACGTGAACGCAAATTTGACGACAGGTGAATAGTTCAACCACAAGTTGCGTGACGTTATTTATGCCCAACCCGTAGCCCGTAAGCCGTTTAATTATTGTTAATGTGATAAAACTTGGGCAGGAAGATCCTAAAGGATAATTTACGTGACATTATTTATGCCCAAACGCTAAGCCGTTTACCTAATGTGGTGACGTTAGATTGGTAGGGTCTAAAGGATATTTGAGGTGAGACTGTATATGCTTAACTACAGTTTTTGGACCATATGGAATAAGAAGCCTTCACAAATGATGTTATCATTAAAGTAGGTAGGTAGATATAAAAATAATTTATATCAGCATTATGTTTAACATTACTGTAAAGGAGTGGGTAGGTCAGAGAATAGATGAAACGTAATACCATCATTTGTTAACGCTCCCCAGCATTATGTTTCGTATGTCACTTGGGTACACGACATACCAAGAGTGTGGAGCGTACGGTAAACGTGCTGCACACCTAACTAGTTAGTTTCATGAGCAAGTGTGTATTTGCATGTAAAGAGTACCCAATACTCGTGTTTAAACCGGATACAAAGTTTAGGAACTGCAAGGCGGCAAAGTTTGAGAAAGTAGTATTTTTTAAACTTTGGCAGGCTACTGTGGACAAACGGCGCAATTTGCGACCGTACTGATTTAGGGTTGAAATACACTCGGGTGGATCAATCAACTGTTAATACTTGTTTTAAAATCAGAGCTTACCACTTGGCGTGGTTTCCATTTTAGTAGCAGTGTCTAGTAATGCTGCTGTCTTTAGCATTTATGGCCCTTTCTAGGAATTTAAACATTGCTTTGAACAGCTGCAATTTTATATTTTGTGCTCTCGTTTCCAGACGCAGGAAAAATCCTGGTGTTGAGATTGATGAGCCAGTGAGACGACGGAGAAACACAATTTAAAGTGTTTTGAATTCCACGTTATATCAAAGCCCATTATCCACTACTAAAAGTAAATATTTAAATTGGAAAGCTATTTTCACATATTTAACTTATTTTCATCATTTATTGTGTCAGAAAAGCTCCGTTATCATTTAGTATAGTGGCTACACAGCTTTTGGTTTGGTTAGAGTTATGTACATACTTGAGAACTGTAGTGTGCAGGTACTGCTGTCGGCACAACAAAACAACTTAATCTTTTGTGGTTTTGGGAGAACTTTTTTTCTCAGTTACAGATTTTTGGTCATTTTTTTCAATATTAAATAAATCTGATTACCTATTGCAAATTCTCGATTTGATTCGGATTTAAGGTATTTTATGTGCCTAGTAGCGGTAACTTTATTGGTTTCCGTTAACTTTTTATTAGGTGTTTTGCTCTTTTAACTAATTATTTTACACGCCTACTCACAGTGCACCGCCGTTCACTCTTAGCTCGCACCAGCCAAAACTAAGTACAATAATTGATTTTATGATAAACGTTATATTATAAGCTTTAATTTTCATGTAATTATGCTAACCATGCAGTATGTGAGTTTTGTAAAGAGTATGGTTTTTAAACTTAACTTTTAAAGTTAACAATAGTTAACTAAAAGTAAATCGATACAGAAGTTAAGCAAAAATATTTAACAACAGCCATGTCATATTTAACTTACGTATCTTAAAAACTTAAAATATAACACAAATAAGCTTATTAGTTTGTTATTATTTTGTGCGTAGAACTACTCCAACCCGTGTTAAAAAGATTAATAATAAGTGTTCGACAAACTTATTTTTGAAAATATAATATTATTATTAAAGAAAAACTTTCAATTTAATACGGGGAAAACTGACGCTTTTGTGAACTTCACGTTGACGCGAGTTAGAAAAAAGTAATTCAAAAACCTTAGCGATTTTCTAATTTCTTTCCAAACAACTTTTGCAGAGATTTTTAAAAATTGACGCAAATCGAAGCAATCCATTTGTACCCTATAGCTCTAAACATAAAATCTTTTTTGGGTATTATTAAATTCTAAACATGCAAAATAAATACAGAGTAAAACTAAGTAAATAAATCTAGCGCTGTCGTAAAATTAACAGAAACTAAACCTGAGTGTTTCCAACACTAAAAAGAAACGCATCCACACTCACAGAACCCTCACTATACCTAACCTGTATTTGAGTCTTTCCTAAAGGTTAACCTACGCCTAAAACATGTACCTAAACACTTAAGGGCACTTCTCTAAACCGTTAGTTTAACTTTGGGACTGGGGAAAATATATCCGGGGAAAGATGTCCGTATACCTGGATTTTAACCGTACTGGGTGTATTATTTGGACTGCCGTTATCAATTTTTAAATATTAATATGAGCAGAAGTGTAGTAGTTTTAAAATTAAGCAACTTCACCAAAGCAAAGTAGAAACCAATTGCTGAAGAGCAACCAAGTTAAAAACCAAAAAGTGTTCTGGATATCAACAGTAATTGAACTGGGTACAAAACTGAATTTTTACTAGTAAAAAGGACTTACTTTTGGTGCGGGCTAGAAGCTGGATCATACAAATGGCACCACGAAGGCAGAAAAAGCCACCTACTACCTGCTTATTCTCGTTTCACAAAATACATCTAAACATAACTAATTAGAAGATATCATCCTTTGCGTGCGTTTGTTTAATAAAAATTGAGTGTGTAAGAATATTTGCAATTTAGCACTTCTAACAGGTCAAGCAATTGATTCACCGATAGCTGGAAAACCCGACCGATAAAGACTAGCAAAAGTTGCAGTTTGCAGAACTAGAAATCATTCCCAAATGGATACCAGAGTATCAATAATAACTTTAGATTCCTCTTATGAAGATTATTATATCATTAAGATCATCTTACCTTGTACTCATGTTTTATAAGGGGCTTAGGGGCTATATCAAGAAAGCAACTAACCAAAGATGACTAGTAAAAATATTTTAAAATATTGAGTTTTTATAAATAATATCTGGTGCTCTTGGAAATAAAATAAGTATTAACACCTAAACTAGTTAATTGTGAACTAGTAACAAATCCAAAAATACAAGAAAGAAGTCCCAAACGCCCCGCAAAGCAGCAATTAATTTGGCAGGCTGACAAGCAATAGCAAAAGTCAAGATGCAAGCAAGGCCCGGCTCCCGGTAATGTAACACAAACTTTTAACCCTAAAAACGTTTTTATCCTAAACTTTTATTTCGCAACAACAAATTTATTTTACAAAAAACAAGGCCTAAAAAGGTACTTTTTATTTTTTGACGAGCTTAATGCCGAAGAAAAGAAGTACACTGATCAGCCAGGAATATAAAAAAAGATTAAGAATGAAAAATGATCTTGACAGAAAGACAATAACTCTGACCACGGAGGAAATCAGACAACAAAAAATACATGTCAACATTAAAGCAAATTATGAAGCCACTTAAAAACAAAATAGACCAAATAGCGAAAAAAATTAGCACCTTGAGATAAAAGTAGAATAAACTTGAACAGAAAAAAGTAGTACACCTCGAGACGAATTAAAACATTTTTACAGAAATCCCTAAAAATCAAAGCAAAACGGAGCTGGAAATATTGAAAAATTTCCAACCGTTGATTTGTGAGGCTCGTAGCCTAGAGGAAGAAGATGACACAGCTAAAAACTTGGGCAGTTTAGCATTGGGGATAAATTTTGACGACCACTTGCAGTTCGCTTTCATCGTCAAACAGATCAAAATGACGTGTTTCGTAAGATCGAGAGAGAGAAAGGATCTGGGAAACTCTCCTAACTTGAAGGATGTAATTATAATTATTGGCCTACCACCGCAAATTTGCGATAGATAGAATTCTAAAATCTGGAGAAGAGAATGTACATCAACACACAAACCAAGCAGAGAACAGTAATTCCTCAAGAGGAGGCAGGCCTACACAACTCTACACAAAATAAAAAACAAACATTCCTAAACCAAACAAAAACATTTGACAAAAGTTTTATCCCAGATACATAAATGATGCCATCTCAAATCGAGTAAAACAATTCAAAAATAAATTTTCGGAAAACCTTACATCTTTTGTCTTAGTAAAACGTGGTGTAACATACCTACACATGTAGCGGAAAGAAACACGGAAAATGAAATATTTCAGTTTCCAGCATAAAAAACTATAGCAAAGGATGATCAAGTGGGGGATTTTAAACTGGAATAAGTACGAACGTAAACTGGAATGTAACAAATAGTAATAGAAACTTAATAATCATGTTCCTAAATACAAAGCTAAGAAAAATTTATATTTTTATACAATGTACCACAAATGAAGCATGACTTTTTGATTAAGGAACTAGCGACATACCTAATTCCTAGAAACATAATCCTAATGGGTGATTTTAATGCTAAGGTAAGCCTTGATCAATAAAATACAAGCATTTTTGAATTAGAAATATGGAGATCAAAATTCCATGGCACTAATACGAGAGGTATTAAAATTAAGGATGAATTGGAGGAACATAAATTTGTACTTTCAAATGGAAGAACAGAATTAGACAGATATGGTGAAATCACTTTTGCAAATGCAAACCGGTCTAGCATAATAGATATTTGCCTTGTATCAAGCAGCATATACAAAAACACTTTCAACTTCCAAGTGATGTATAACTGCCTGTCTGATCATTATCCAATTCAGATAATACTTAACGGATACGAAAAGCAGGTGCCTGCATCAATATCAAGAATTACAATTTACGAGAAAATTTTTGGAATACTAAAAATACGCTACACTTCAAACCCAAAATTTACAACTTACCAAGTATCGTTAACACGCAGGAATACATTTTTGTTTCACTCGCAAGGAATGGTACAAGTCGGCCTACAAAAAGTTCATTTCAAAAAAAGGCTTTCACTTCAGAATGGTTCAGTTACGAGTGCAAGCTGAGTAAGCGGTACCGCAACAGAGCCTTACAAGACATTAAAAAAACAAGGACACTACCACAAGAATAAATAGCAATCTGCAGTATGTAAAGGCTAAGCAGGACTACCAGCAGCCTATAAAACAAACAAAAACAGAATTCTACAATAATACAAAATACAAGATTACTCAAGCAGGAGACGGAAAGAAGTTCTGGAAATCCACCAATGTCATTAGACAGAATAAAAAAAATCAGTGCCACACAACATAACAGTAGATGAATGGTACTCTCATTTTTAAAACTTATTCAAAGGGGACCCCAGTGTATAGATACTACAATCTGTCAAGTGAATCAATATTAAAACACGAAATCCAAAAGCAAAAATTTAGTACTAGATCCAGAAATAATTCATGACGAACCAGAAATTGCCTTGTCAACACTAGGTACACATAAAGCACTAGGAGAGGATTGCATTCCAAACGAAGTTTGAAAATCCTTGGACTACAAGTCGGAACTAATGCTACTTTATTCAATCAAACAAAAAATAATAGACAGCAAAACCTTAACACCAGGGTGGAACAATATTACATTAATATTAATATACAAGAAATTGGACCCTAACCAACCGGAGAATAACAGGCCAATCTTGGTACTACACACTTGTACACAGTTTTTGACTACAATAATTTCAAACCGGCTACAGAAATACAGTACTCACAACAATCTCAAATCAGAAAGCCAATTTGCATGCCTAAAGAGGTCAGGTTGCGTTGACAACATCTTTAGATGACATTGCGTGCATTTAACACGCAATGACGAAGGCCAGTAAAATATTATTTGTGGTATTTGTTGATCTCTCACAAGCAATTGACTCAATAACGCACTAACGGCTATAGGAAAAAAATTATCAAAATTTTTCAAGCAATTTACACAAGCAATTAATCTAAAGTGGGAACCACTACAGGGTTCACAAAATAGATTAACATTACAAAAAGGAAAACACTGCCACCACATTTATGTAATAAATTTCTGCTAAAACAAAAATCTGTCACGAGAACTAAACACCAAATTGAAGTGGAAAGAAAAAGATATACAACTGGCAGATGAATACACGTATCTTAGAATTATATATAAATGGAAACATGATTAAAGCAAAACAGACGATCATCTCAAAATACCACAACGCAGTGAACAGACTTTTTTCAAAAAGTATCACTACTTATTAAAAAGTTAAATTGAATGTATTCAGCTCGTTGGTAAAGTTGGTGCTGCTGTACTTAGATCTAGTCCGGACAATTTATCATACCAAAGAACTCAAAAAATTTTAATCGAGGTGTCTCAGGCGAGAATTAAAGAACTTTAAGAACAGAGAGGACGGCATAAACTATAGATGCTTTAAGCAACTTAAAACTGATTAAACAAACAAAAGACGAAATAACTGGTACAGTAGCCTAGTCAAGCGTTACTTTTAAAGTACTATAACATGAGTAAAGAATTTGAGGATCGTTATGCTAAAAACAATCAACAAAATGCAGAACAAATTAATGGAAAAGCTTTTTTACAACCGCTCAACAAAGATGTTGAGGAAATGAAGCACAGCAGGTCCCTGACACATTACAAATCAAGTAGCAAGTAGACCTACATGGATCGATCACTACCGCGATAAAGAAATCGCTCATTTGTATCTTCAGTTGAGACTTAAAAACAGCACAGTTTGCATTAATAGCAGAACAACAATACTGGAAGGTGGAAGGTATGGGACAAGAAAAATAAGAAATCTACAGTGTGCAATAAGTGTACTCTTAACTATGATAAATTCCAATATCACGTAATGTTCAACTGCCCACTGTACGAAAAGGCAAGAAACAAATACTTCACACCGTCCACAATAAAAATCCCGGATCAAAGTAACTACCAACTACTGCTGGCAGACGAGGCGACTAGTATAAATCTAATAAAAAAAACTATAATATTTCTGGGCAACGGCTCTACAACAACGAAACAAGGAGAACTCTTTATTTAAATTTTCTAAAAGTTATCATCTTTCTCTTTCCTCGGGAAGCCTGAACAAGAATAAAGTAATAAGCAGCTGTGAAGGCAGTAAATTAAAGCTTATAAATCACCTATAGCAGCCATTGTTGGATCGAACCGTCAATTTGCCATCCATCAGTTTGCCAACCGTCAAAATTTATTAACTATTAATAATCCACTTTTAGAACTTTCCAATGTAAATAAATTTAACATACGCATACCTTATTTATTATTATACTATCTATGGAAATGAGACGCTGATATTTAACACATACTTTAACACTACACATGAATTAAGATTTGACATAAATTACAATATCTAACTAACAATATTTTCATATATTCTTCATACTAAGTCCCTATCTTATGACACGAATAATCACTAAGTAAAAAATATTTATAATTATGCCTTATATATTTTATTATACTGTAAAATCGAGAGGTTGTGTTGGATGAATGGCCATATCGACTTTGAGGAATAAATCCCTATATTAATAAAATCCAAAAGACGCTTTCGCGTCCACTTTCCGATTTCCACTTTCCCGTTCCACTTTTTCAGTTCTATATGAACTTATCCCAAATACCCGGTGCGTTTCTTAAGGAGATATCATTTGGGGATGTTTCGCGCACATCCTATTTTTGCAAATTAATTTATTAATATAGGGATTTATAATTGGTTAATTTGCAAATCACTGATCTAAACTGGGTAAATTGATACGAGCGTTTATTTTTTTCTTGAAGTAGCACAATTAATTTGTGTAGTGATCTTCTATTCTATATTCTACATCTACACGCACCTCCTGAGTTAAGGGTTTAAAATAGGTGGGGTGACTCAACACGAGACAGGAAAGTGGAACATATCAGTTGCTGTATTTTATTACTGGGGGGAAAATGTCGGCTGTTACTTATCGGGGGGAAAATGACCGGGGGGAAATGTCTGGGGGGGGGGGGGGAATGTCCAGGGAGACTTTGTCCGATTACCCTAAAATCATTCTGTCGCAAGTCCATCGGATTCTTAAAATAACTTTGTCATAAGTCCATTCAATTGGCTGCACCGGCAGTTATTAACACAATGGACATGCGACAAAATGGCTTTAGGAATTGTATGGACTTACGACACAGTGATTTTAGTTATGAACTGGACTTACGCCAGAATGACTCTTCACCGACGATATATACATTGGCATAATTCGGTCTGGCAGTATAAAAATGGAGAGACATTTGGAGTAAGCCGTCGCATCAAGCTTTAGACACTGGAACATACTACAGGGGATATTTTAAAAAAAACGACTTCTGTAACAAGAACAACTGCAAAATGTCATAGCTACATACATAAACTGGACGTGCGTAGCATTTGTAGCATTTGTGTTTTTGACCGCACTGTTAATTGCATGAAGAAATTCGAAAGCAGTGAGCTGGGGGCTCAACGCCGTGGAAATGATGAAGTTAGGCCGGCCCAGCTCGTCCAAAAATGGGTGGGTAACCAAAGGCTATCTGCTTATCATGTTTGGCTCGGTGCTAGTGTGGTACAGGTCATTGCAGAGTTTACTCTCTGGTGCTGTCTAGTGACTTCAACTTACTGTGATTGCCTAGAGAAGGGACTTACAACTGTGGGGTAGGGGACGGGGATTGGTGAAAGGGTAATAGGACCGAGACAAAGCATGGGGTAGCCTCATATCTTCTGACACACCGTGATAATCAGCCTGGTTGTATGAAATTTTGGTTAAATCGACATAATGAATATTCATTATTATTTATTTATATTGGAAAATTCTACCAGGGGGATATTATAATACACTACTTTTGTAACAACTGCATAGTTTTTCCCCCTGACTTCACAAACATACAGACTGCAAGATGCACATATAATTTTGTATGTACCTGCCTAGGCTACTGTAATCTGTGTTTAAAATTTATAAAAATACTTGCCATGAATTCGTCGCAAACAATATGTAAATCCATTTTTCAGATTAATAGCTTTGTAAACAGATGTTGAGTACCCAAAGGTTACGGATTTCTGTGCTTGAGGTTCCAGTGGACATATTTCGTGGAAGTGATCGATCCGAGCCGGCAGATCAGGAAACATTTGAGGGTTAGGTTGAGATAAAGTGACAGCGTTTTTGTGCGTTATCTCGAGTCTCATGTCATCTGGTGCGAAAAACAAATTATTTTGAGTAGTATGATGGACGACTGGATTAGTTGAAGATCCCATAGTTACGACTCTCATGTGGTCTTTAAGATAAGACGGTGCTCCAGCATAAACTGAGTAGGCTGGGAATATATGAGAGCCACTTGATTCATCGGGAATTTCTGGATGGGCATCCTCTGAGTAGTAATAAGTTGTTCCACCTGCGTTCTCCTGATCCATCCACATATGCTGTACAGGAATCATTAAAACAAAACTATCAAAAGGCGCCATTATTATCCCCCATATCTCTCATTGCAGTTTACATTTGAATCAGAGCATGATGCTTTATAAGAAGCAAAGATTCCTGCTGTTTTTTTAACATCATGGTTAGCTAATACTCGTAATAATGCATACGTTTTAAAACAATTAGAAAGTCATTCAATTTTGATGAAGGGAAAGGGATTTGTTTGTTAAACGAACGTTCAACTCGTACCGAGGGCATTTTTCTAAAAGCATCAAAATCACATCACTAAAATAAACGGTATACGGGCATATGCTACCCGGACATTTGCTACTCGGAAAATTGCTACCCATGGGCAAACCTAGGAAATTTTCTACCCATGTACAAAACAAATTGTAGCTATTCACATCGCTCGCAAAGGATACCTAAACAAATTTTATTATTGCAAGACTATATTATTTACATAGCTTCTCCTTATAATGGAAATGTTTAAGTATCCTTTGCGAGCGATGTATGATCATAATTCGTTTTTGTACAAGGGTAGCAAATGTCCTAGGTTTGCTCGTGGGTAGCAAAATACCAGCAAATATCCGGGTAGTAATTGTCCTACAACCAACTAACCGAATGCTATACAGGTACAGTGAAATTCAGTTTAAAGGGAAAACCACTATAAGGGACATATTTAAAGTATTTGGTTGGCCAGCTACGTTGTCAATAATGTCAATGCTAAAATTATCCGGTTATAAGCGAAATGCTATAAGGGATTACGGTTATAAGGGACAGAATGTTTACCATTTTTTGAACTTAAGGCCACTTATAATGGATTTTTGAGGAAAAATTATATAAATAAAAATAAAACAGAGCCGAACAAGTGAAGCACTACTATTCTTGACAATTAAACTTCACTTATCTTGTGTGATCATTTGCATTATCTTAAATCTAAGTAAGTCGTCGTATTTATAGTTTACACAGCTTTTTTGGCTGTTAGTTGTACTTTTTATTCTGACTATAGCCTGAACTGCTTCGTCCAGTTCTACTGAGTTCACTAGGAAGAGTTGAAGCGGAAAAGAAGCTCGTTAAGTAAGGAAAAACAGTATGAAATCGTACAAAAGTTAAAAGCCCACAAACAAATTGAAAGCAACTGTACTCAGTCTAGGGCGCGTCATTCAGGAAATTCCGGATAAATCCGAAAAAAACGACAAAAAACGAAGAATCGGCTTTCCAACAAAGCTAGTTAAAAAAATTGCTTCACAAAATCCAAGTATTTTAGATGACATTCATTTATTTTTTTAATTTTCCTTTTCGGTTCAATACGTTACAAATACTAACAACCAAAAAGCAGTTCAAAAGAATTCAGTGATTTAAAGTATGCTCATATAGAAAGCATAGACTATCCAATGCTTTGTCTCCAAGTGCATTTCTTAACTTCGTGCAGAATATTGCTGCTGCTGAGAACGCACGTTCAGCTTTGACGCTAGTAGGTTTCACTGTTAAAAGGTGTACGTAAAAAAGCTTGAAATGATAACCCCTATTAGTTTCCTTTAGCTCTAAGAGTTTAAGAACGTTTCAATTTCATGAGAAATGTGTCTTCTAATGTCAGTTACTAACAAAAGCCTAAAGAGTAAAGTCCAAAACTAAATCGGAAGTATTTAACTCCTCATATTCTAATGGAAAGTATGAATAATATTATTTTATTAACCCTCGCATAGCGTTGCAATTTGTTCACAAAGATCAATAGTTTTTTAAATTTTGAATGTTTTGTCACAATCACAAACTAATAAAATTAGATTGTGCACAATCACAATATGCATCACAAGCTGACAGGAACAAACAATAAGTAGCCTGATTTTTGAAACCGTATTTTTGCCCCCTCCCTGAAATTTTGGTAAAATGTAAAGATTTTAGTAAACCGATACTAATTGTAGCTTGTAACGAGACAGTAAAATAAAGTGTGTAGAATAAGTAGGGACCTAGACTAAGAACAGTAACAACACGCTGTTGAATTGGCATTATTGACATTAAATGCTACCTTCAAAATTATACTTACACAGCGTGTAAAATATAAAAACATTCTATAGCAGTTTGCAGCTTATTTGCTGCTTAAAACTAATTAGAATAAATTTGTAGGTATTGTCATGGTCACGGGTTTATTATGCTTAATATTATTTTGGCGATTATTATCGTCTTATTAAAATTTGCAGTGTGGCTAAATAGGCACCTTGTAACTGCCTTGGAGCCTTTAGTTTTTAACTAATTACCCTTTTTATGGTTCTATTCGACGCGTTTTGAGATGTTGTCCCGATTCTTTTGACAATATTTTACAGAAGTCCTGTTTTGCACTTTTTATGGCTGATTCACACTTTTTGACTCTGCGCCAATCACGGCGCTAGAATTCAAAATTTTAAAAATTAAGTGATCCTGATTGGCACAGAGCCCGATAAAAAAGTATTCATTCCCATTTTCAAAATTAGTTTGAGCAAGGAAGAGTTTAAAAACAGACGCAAAAAGTTTTGAAAGAGAAAAAAAGTAAAGGTCAGCTAAAATAATATTGTTTTAATTTTTCTGACTAATTGTTTTAGTATTTAAACTTCAAAGAACCTTGTTAGTAACTATAACCACACAACAGCAATCGCGTCTAATTAAGCCAAAGACAACTCTATTTTGAACTAAAAATAAAAATGCGAGTCGCATTAACGCAAATATAACAATAAGGGGTTTTTAAGTCGAAAATTATAGTATTCAGCAGTGAATCCATCGTGCAACTGTCTACACTGAGAGACTGAAACCAACCTTCTATGTGAAGCGGGTGTCTACTGGAATAAAGAGCAATGACCACATCAAGCAAAATCGCGGTCAAGTCCGTAAGAAAAACTTACCCCAGCCAACACTGTGGGAACGTCTTGAACCAGGCAAGCCTGTGATCAAAAGTGAACCCGGGCAAGTCTGTTGTCAAAATTTAACCCAGGAAAGCCAAAACGCAACCCGCAAATGTACGTGATCAAAACGTCACCCGAGCAACCATTTGCCCAAAGCTTAAACTATTAAAGTTAATTTTGCCGCAGGCAGCACAACATTCGATGCCTTTTATCATTGCTAGCTTCCCTTAATATACTCTCCCCTCCCCACGGAAAATTCTGGATCCGCCACTGTAATCGTTGAATATTGGTAGTTATTACTAGCATTAGATTGGGGATTATAATTATTACAAATATTGGGAGAAAGAATATTATTATAGAGATATATTGCAATAATCACAATATTATTATATTCTATTGGTTGTAACGTATTATATTGCTAAGCATAGGGGATGATTTGAATCAGGCAGGATTCAAATCATCATTCGATTATTTCTTCTGCTCATTACGTGTTTTATTGTTAAACGGCGTGAACGTGTTTTGATATTGTGGAAAATAAATTACGAATTGAATACATACATTTCCACTACTACTTACCATATTCTCTTGAATACCTACCAGATACTAACAGTATGTATTTGTTATTCTAATTATTTTAGTGACTGTTGTAAACCTCAGAATCAGTCGGAATAAGAACGCCGCTTATATTTCTCAATTCACTAGTTGGTATGCGCAGCAGTCACAATCTCGTAAAACACAGAATGTAAGTTGGAGTTGTTATTAAACATCAAATGCATTTTATATCTATCTGATTGTTCTATTGAAAAACTATCCCTAAACGCTGTGAGGATAATAGCTAACGAAACACAAATGTTGAACTTATGAGTGCTCACAGCAGCAATAGGAATAGGAACGTCAATTTACTTTCAGCGAACGGCACAAAATTATAAATAAGACACTTTGGCTTTCGGTTTGTTTAAAATACAAAGAGAAATAGATATTCAAACAGATATTTTCTGCGCGCCAATATTATGAACACGAAGATTTCGCTTTGAATTTTGGTTCCACA
>JAQFZE010001979.1:0-15899 GCA_034695245.1 Dicyrtomina saundersi | reverse complement strand
CCTCGTAATTGACCTGTGAGGTCAGCCGAAAACCTCCGGTCAATGTGGCCAGCCACTAGGCAGCGATTTGTCGTGAACCTTTGACACATCAAAGACACGGGGTCAAACGGCATGACACCGTCACGGTCAACGAGGTCAACGCAGGCAACGAATTGAGAATTGAAAAAAAATGAGGCGAAATATTTAACTAAAAATTGTAAAATTTAAAAATATAATAGTTTAATTAATTTTTATAGTATAATACTTATTTTGGGCGGTGTAGCAGTAGGTAGGATGTAGTACGTAGAACCTCGCTTGGCGTTGTGAGAGGGTGGTGAATCGCCGCCACTACCAACGGTAAAAAGGAGATCGAAAGCCCGTAACCTTGTCAAGATACCGTAGGATTAGGGATAGGAATAAGGTGAACCACAGTATAAAATACAACACTGGTAATATTTATTAAGGAGAATCACAAACAGACAATGTTCCCAGTCGGAAGTAAAACATAAAGTAAAGTATGGAATCGGAATCCCATCCGATTCCAACCACCGCCATGGCATGGTAGTCAGTACTATTTAGTATTTATATTATATTATAATATTATTCATAATAATAATAATGGTGGACGAAGGACGACACAGCGTAGCCATGGAACCACGACAGTAGGTATAGGTACCTACCTACAGATTTCCAAATGCTTATTGTATGGGTATGAACTCAAGACATTTTTCCCATAGAAAATATTTTGGTGGTCTGGTCAGTCTTTAGAGATTTCATCCCATGAAGGTATATACGCTCCCTATAATTCTCTCATAGATATAATATTTCTGCATCATCTGTTTGATATGTAGAGATGCCCACTATACTCTCGTGACAATTTCCTACTTGTATTTACCAAGAAGGGAGAAGAAAAGCGAGAGCGAAGAAACAAGTAGAAAAAAACTTGGCTGTCAGTTAGACATGGGCTCAAAACTATGGACTATGGAGGGAAACCTTCATCTTTCACTCGGATCCTGTCTCACTCTCTCCGAGAATGTGTCAAACTTTGAGTTTACGCATATAGACGAGAATGAAGCTTTTCTGGAGAAAAATTGAGTTCTTGTTTCCCTCCTTGTGTATTTTCTTCGTCTTCGTCTCCTTCCCTTGTCTTCTGTCTCACTAGATAATTCCTTTCCTAGCTCAATAAATACTTTTTATTTCCCTTCAACGTCCCAGTGGAAATAAAAATGGGAAGACAAGTTTCTTAAAAATAAAAATAACAAGAGAAAGATCTTCACGAGTTGTGTATCTGTATCTCCTACACATCACTTTCTCCTTCGCTTTTTTTCCCCTTTCTCCCCTGTCTAAACTCTACGCACCTACGTAGGTAGGCAATCTCGTATATCAATCTCTCTATCTGTGTACTGTGTATGATGGGCACACGTAGTAGAATGTGCGACTTGGTCTCCTCTGCTCTCTGTCCTCTTACTCTGATTCACTTGAGTCTCAAACTTTCACATATCTCGCAAAAAGTAATGATTAAATTCCTCCTCACCTGTTGTATTTACATTTGAGCATTTCAATATTATTTGCATGCTATGCGGAAATACTGGTGACATACTAGTAAAATGATTAGCGTCCGAACGAACAGGATCTGGGTCGGTGTCGTTGTCGTTGGACAGAGGGAATCTTAACTTACCATTGACGTAAATTGAAAATACTATACTACTACGCAACTATTCCTAATCTTCATTCCATACTTATATCTTTATAATCAATTGTCATCTTCTTCGTAATTGCTTTAGTGCTGATAATATTTTTTATTGGTCTTGGTTTTGGTCTTTACTACATTTCCTTGTAGGTACATTACTTCGCCATTTCATTGGCTTGGGATGAGTGCGAGTGGAGTGAAAGTAAAAACTTAGGCCTTGCAATATACGGTTGCGACATGGAGAAATCTGACGCGTATAAAATGAAATAATGAATCAACACGATCACTATCATCACTATGGCTATGACTTCATCTGTGCCACCACAACTACTACAATTTACGGGGAAAGTACTTGTCGCCGTTGGAAAAATAACTCCTCTTCAGTCTCTGATTTTAATATGGATGGGCATTCCTCACAGAAGAAGAAAAGGAAGATCCCAGAGCCAGAGCCAGGTGTGTGAGGAGTGAAGGGTACATATGTAAACAAGAGAGACAAGCGAGAAGCTGCAGCCTCCTTGCTGGTGCTGGAGGACGTGTGTGGTACAGCTGCATGATCTTCCTCATCGTTCATGTTCATTGGCTAAAGCTCCTTGGATGATAGCAGCAGTGCAGTGGCCATGTCGTGGCTGTAGCTGTGGTAGCGGCAGTCTCGTGGAAATGAGTTCAAGAAAAAGTAAAGGAAAGTCAAGATGATGAGATGTGAAGGTGAGGTGGAGGAGAGGCAACAACAAGTTGATAGTTACACTTCTCCTTTCTCTCTTTACCGGCATGTGCATGAGTACGGAGTCGTTGATGTGGTGAGGGATGCATCCATAAAACTTGGGAGAGTTCCAAGGAGCATGAGGAGAAAGTGAGCTAACTTATTCTATCTGTCTATTCCTCAGTCAATTTTCATGTCTTACTTGCTCAACTATAACTATACCCTCCACAATATTACTCCCTACATCACTGTCTCTAAATTACCCAGACAAAACTATATTGTACTCCTTTGCCTCTGCTCGGCTTGGCTGCCAGCGCGCGAGGACTGATGCTGCTTTTGTGCAGACAGTAAAGACTTGACTGTATTATGAATGCGTATTTTATCAATTATTTAGCCACAATGACTTGAAGCAGTGCAATGCGCAAGAAGTTAAGGTGTTTATAACTACTTTTTGGACTTGATACGGAATGGCTCGGAGAGTAAACAAAGCAAGCTTATGGATACAGAGCACATTGATACCCTCCACTTTGAACTTCCTCCACCTCTGCCTCGAGACTATCTTGGAGAGTCGAGTGCAAACTGTAGAGTGGTTCTAATACAATGTTGGAGACCTCTGCTAAAGAATAATAGCGAGAATTCCAAACCAACTCGGAGAACTAACTAGGAAGGCAGGAAGGAGTTGGCTAAGGTAGGAGAGAACGAGGAAGAAAACTTGTATTTAAAGAGAAAACCAAGATAGAGAAGGAGAAGAAGAAGAAGTGGAGAGAGAGAGTTAAGTTGGCGAATCTTCAGTTTATCAGCTAAAGTATAAAGAGGTGCTTAATTTATTATAAGTTTTTGAGAGGAAAGTTGGTAAGGCGAGAGTGGATAGGAGACGGAGAAAGGAGTAGTGAAAGTTTGAATACAGACTACATAGAACATAGATCATAAGAATGGAAAAAGTAGATAGGAATGGTGGATGGAGAGTGAGAGAGAGAGAGAGAGAGAGAAGGGAAAAGGACGAGACGACATTGAAGAAGGAAACGGGAGAAAGGGACGACCCTTCATGTATTTCCCCGAGGATGAAAGTACCGTCCTAATATTCTTTGCCGACTGCGTGACACTTTACGAAAGGTGGTCCCACAAAGGCTGTCACAACGACAAACCTTGATTAGTTCAGTTCCCAAGAGACGAGAGTCTGACGTGCTCTGGAAAAAAGATGCCCATCAATTCCCCACAGAATTTCCCATTCCAGGACTTAGTCCCTCTTGCCTCCGAACGAACACCGTGTGCACCGTACAGCCTACGAGCGTACCGTTCTCAAAACCCAACCTCAACCAAGAAATTCAATGCTCTCTACACAGCTGTACCATTCCACGACGACCACCCTTCATCACATTTCCCTCATAGCCTCTACAGTCTACAACCAAGTCCTCGTCCTCCACCTCCTCCTCCACACTTCCACTTCATCACCAACTTTCTTCATACCGCCACCCAAAAAATCATAGATATGCGTATGTACATGAGTTATCCGGGGCGGTGACGGATACGGATACGGATATAGGACACACACACACGTTTCCTACTCTCCCTTTCTCTCTGACATCGATAAACACAGAGATAGGTAAACCAGCCATCATACACTTTTACTTTCACTCCTCACATAACTCATACATCCACATGAGTCTCCCTATTTTTATCCCGCCTATACTCCCTCTATGAAAGGCTCAAGAAATACTCTCCCATTCTCTTTTACTCTTCGTCTTCATATAGCAGACAAGGAACTATCTACTTGGTAATTGCTTTCTCCTTAACTTATCATGAGCTCAAGCGCACGCCACTCAATTTATAGGTTCAACATCGTCACTTCACTTCCTCATTAGCATTAACTATTTATATTTTTCCACATTAAAACTTTCGGCAAATTTTTAATTAATTTATTCAATCAACTTTCTCTTCACCATCCATATAATCCATAATTAATTACCATGCATTAGCACTACACGTACGTACCACACAAGTATCCACACAAAATGCCTATAAGCACTCTTAACTATTAAAATTTTGTCAGCCATTGAAACGGCGTAGGCGTCGACCAAAAAAATTGTTTAGATACATAAGGCAGGGATTGTGCCACCCGAAAGACTACATAACAGCTCAATCATTATTTCCAACAACTGTGTATAATATCAAATGACATAGAATCACATTACAAATCGGGACCCATCACTCGAAACGGCTGTGTAACTTTTTCATTTAGATTAAATAAATTAAATGATCCCAAAACAAATAATAAATGTCGTTTCATAATACTTGACAGATCTTTATAATTGACAGGCCTATATCTCCGCTAATGTTGCTCAATGGGAACTCAAAGTTTGGAGGATAATATGATTGGATCAAGTAATAATGGATATACAATCAGGCATATAGTTTATAATGAATTAGGAGGAGCGAGAAGGAGTGGGGAATAATAAGGAGAACAACAATAATAATAACAGAGACAAAGGAGAAGGGGAAGGAGAAAGCGAGAGCAGCAAGGAGGGGAGGGTGAGGTAAAAGTTGAGAGTAAAATTGGTAGTTGAGGAAGAATAGGACAAATTGTAGCTAAGGTCAATAAGGAATTAGCTTGAGATGAGAAGGATGCGGATGGAAGGATGGGAATCAAGACTGTGATGGATGTATAGAGGAATCAATGGGGAAGTATCTCTCGTAGTTTTTGAGAGAGAAAAGTGAAACTTGTGAGAACTGAGCTGGAGGATGGGAGGAGGATGGGAGTAGTAACTATGAGTTGCATTTGGTTTTGGTTTTGGGTTTGGTCTTTTTCTTCCTGGTGTTCTGGTCTGGCTCTGGCTCTGGCTCCTCGTCGTCTTCGTCTTCTCCGTCTTCTTCTTCTTGTAGGGGACTGTGTAGAGACGAGTTTGAGGAAGGCAGGAGGAGAGGGCGAGGAGCGAGAGGAAGAAACTAAAGGAAGGAGAGAGGCTGTGCTGGAAATGAGAGTAGGAGTGCAGAGGAGTAGGAGATTCCCATGGGACAAGTGGCATTAATCACATTGAGAAAATAGCACTGAGGAAAGAGCCTTTTGGGAGAGCAGTCGGCATGACAACAGCGGTCTGAAATCTAATCGGGAACCCAAATTGCCCAGAATTATCATTTCAAGATGCAAAGAGAAAATACGGTACAGACCGAAATGGGTTTTAATTGCCAAGGGAATTCCACCTCAAGAATATCCAGTGCACAAGTTTTTTTCCTCTTTCTACACCAAAAGTACAGAGATATACTCAGTCGGCGGGTGTATCTCCGAGGCAGGCACATAAGCATTCCATTTCCCGTTTGTCCTGCCCTACTATGCTATAGACGAGCCGAATATACCCACAGCGAACATACATGTGTATGAAAGGAAACTATACTTATACTCTATACCCATTCTATCCCCATGTAGGTATAGGTATAGGAACCTTAAGGTAGTTGTTATATCTATCTATACCCATGTAATTATATCATATAGAGTATCCCCCAGTCCCTATCCATATGTATTTCACAGTCTGCCCGCTCGCTCCCTGTCTCTCTCTCTCCACGTCTTTCTTTTAGTTTCTATGTATCACTTGAATCGCAAAAGAAAACTTGAAACTGCAAAACTATCAATCCTCTCACAAACTAATCCATAAACGTACGCCAAAGAGCCATTTTGACTCAATTACTATGACCAGGAATGACCTTTGACCCAACCTTTTACTCATTATGGTCAACTGTACATAATGATCCACTCAAGTCATCACCCCTTCCTTCCTCCCGTCACTCACATAGAAAGGTATGAGGAGAAAGACGGTTACCTTGGAGGTTGATAGTATGTAGAATGTAGACAGTGTCAATTCCATTGGTATGGGCAGACTGGAAGCTAGCCAGTAATTACATAAACTATAACACTGCAGTGGACGTGGACGTGGACGCGGAAGGGGACGGGGACTCTTGAGTTAGTCCTAAATGCTTCTGACCAGACCTGGACCCTGTACACTGAGATGCACAGGGAAAGAAACGTCCAAGAATCCACATACACATCTCCACATGTGCATAAAGTAATTTTACGCTTACTCTACTGCGGGACTGGAACGCGCTCTGCCTTGAATGTATATTGGATCTCTTAAGCATGCTACAGCGTACTACACATTAACTTGGATGTGAGTGAGGAGTAGAGGAGCATAGGGTTCAAGTAGGAGATTGGAGAGCCGGAATAAGACACAGGACATGGGATACGCTACATATGTACGAGCCTAAGGTTTAGGATATAATAGGAAAAGGACGAGGACGATGCGCTGACTGAGCCGTGTGCCGTGCTCGCCTTCCCTTGTAATGAAGTAAGTTATTCACTGAATGAGTTTGCCTTACATTCTATTCCCACTCCCGATGCGTCCATTCCACATGTTGCATTATTCTATTGAATTATTCAAAAGACCTCAAGATCTTTATCCTCCTATTTATTTGATGGCTAAAATTGACCCTTATCCAATATGCTCCAACTCAATTTAGTAATATACAAATGAAACGTGACGTTACATATACGGATATACTACGGGGACATACACGCAATCCGCCTATATAGTATAGTCATTTTATGGCCCTACGTACGCACGCACCTTGTCTCATCCTTCCAATCCCTGGGATGAGGATGAGAAGAAACTCTGTGTCTATCTCTCTGTGTCTGCTCTCCGTAGCTCGCTCGTTTTTCCATTTGGATTTCATTAGCAAGTCTTGTGGTTCTCTTATGTGAAGGACTGACCCAATTACATCTCCTCGTATTTGTATTTGAATGAGACATTTGGAGGAGGAAGAAGAGGCATAGAGAATGAAAAGAGCAGTGGTATTACTTGACAATCTTAAAGCTCATAAAGATACCTCCGGAACAAGTAGACTGCTAAAGGACGAGTCCGCGTCCGGACCAATACAACCAGAACTAGAACAGCCTCCTGAATGGGTGCACTGTGGCATAGAGGAGATTTTTGGTAAATTGTCAAAATGTAAACTAAAACTAAATTGTTAAACATAAAGGGAGAGAGATCTAGCTCAATGAAAGTCTTAATTTTCCAAGTAATTTTCCCTCCATGAGGGAAGGAAGACAATCGTGGCTCGAGTCCCGGACTGTGAAGCCTGCTGTGTGGAGGAAAGGAAAAAGGAAAGAAGGACTAAACAATTTTTATTTAGGATGAGCATCTCGAGCTGAGAGATGGAGGAATGTAGATAGGTTAAGGGGTATTCCATGAATGACATGGGATGGATCTAGGGACGTGGAAGTGAGGCTGGTGGAGGAAATACGTGAGGACGGAGACGAGTGGTAGTGGAAAAGAATTTAAATGACAATATATTGAGTAGTAAGAAGAGCATAATAGCGGTGTAAGTAGCTTGTGTCAAGTGGAGTTGAATGGAGGAAACAGGGAAACATCCACAGATAGAATGAGACATTAAAATAGAGACGAAGAAGAGCCTTGGGAAGAAAAGTGGGAAAAGATGGACGGGACTGACATGGGATGGTGTAATGGTATGATGGTAGAGTAGTACTAGTGGTTTGAGCCCCTCACTATATACACACGCCCATACATAATATAAAATATGTACTTGAGTCAAGTGTGCATTGTATGGGATTGTATCTCTCTCCGTCTGCCTCTTTTTCTTCCTCCTTTCTCTCATCTCCTGCCTCTAGACACATAACTGTGCCTACCTCCACGACTCCATGCATGGGGAAAGTTGTGTAAGTGCGGATGGCGAAGGTTGTGTGTGCGGGGATGTGGCCCTCGACTTGCCGTTCCCGCTCCATTCTGGATGTGTCGGGAGGATGAGGACGAGGACGAAGGAAAGAGAGAGAGAAAGAGCGGAGGAGCGTGTGAACGTAAAGTGAAAGCTATAGACTAGAAAATGAAGTCTGAAGTAATCCGAAAAGTTGAACTTATGCAAGAAGAGAGAGTTGTAAATACCCAGTGTAGTAAAAATGTGCCGAAATGAAATTCGAGATTTAATACTTTTTAGCATAGCCTAGGGAATTATTCGTTTTCCTTGGGACCGACACTGTAATCAAAAGACTTTCACAAGGAGTGCTTGGCTAAGGCGTCTTACCAAATTTCATTTGTTCCCTTTGATAGTGTAAAAACTTTTCTCCACAACTAAATTCCGAATTAAGAGACACACCCAAGTGGAAAAATTCTCTATATTTCTGTCGTCTTTTCTTCTTATTCTCTCTCTCTCACTCATACTATTTTTCATGTAGAATATAGACTACAGACGGGGAGGGAGACTGTATGCACGGAGGATGAAGACGGGGAAGAATAAGAACCATTTTAGATGTTGATTCTCTATCTCTGTATTATCCAGAGATATGTACACCTCCACACACAGGGAGAGAGAGAGAGAAGAAAAAAACATATAGTTATGGATGTTTGGGATAAATGTAGAAAGAAGTGAGTGGAGGAGGACGGAGCTGGAGTATGTGTGTGAGTGCTAAGAGTTAATATTATTTTCCCCAAACCAACTTCTTCCGAGTCTCATGATTCTTTCCCTTCTGTGTGTGTGTGTCTCTGTCTGTACCTTCTTGTTATATTCCTATCTCTCTCCCTCTCGAATGGAAACATCTTTCGTCAAAAGCTCTCTATGCTAATTTCGACAAGTACACATTCAGTCACGCCATTAATTTTCTCTTCTGCATGAAAACATGCGACAATAACATCCTACGTGCAACACACAGCCCCGTCCCCTCTAAACCTCTCGAATATTTTTGTCAAAAAATTCTGCACGTCTCATCGCATCGCATCCCAACCCATCACTTTCTCTCTCTCGTCGACTTTGAACACTTTTTGGAAGGAGCGTCGACTTCCTCATAGGACAGCGGAGCCCCGCTCTCCGCACGCCAGAACATCCATCCCTACATTCCTATAAAGACTGTGTTAGGAAGAGCGGAACAAGGCTCCGCTCACCCAAATATCCTCTTATAGACACCATTAAGAGGAATTTCCTAAGCTCCTCCAATGTACAAGGCGGAGAGTGTAAACTACTCTACTTACAACAGCTTTACCGGAAGATATCCCCATTTATAAGTCTATAGACCTCCCTCCTCAATCCTCTAATTTTCCAACAACCTACTCTGTGAGTCGTCATTTTAAAAGTCCATTCCCTCAATTTACACACGTCTATTCGGTGTGAGTAAGATTCATTGTACAATTAGAGACAATAAGGCATCTCAAGTCCAGGGCGAAATTCAATTCACAAAATTAACACCTAGCTTTGGTGTCATAGTGTTAATTCTCGTTTTCGCCATCGAATTTCCATACATTTCTATGTCACCTAGTTTTTTTTTTCCAAAACATCTACAGTAGCAATTGAAAACAAAAATGACAAGTGATAATTATTACATAATATGAAGCTACACACAGCATAACATGGAAAAGGCAAACACACACAATTTGTCATTGTTTATATTCTGTATGTGCGCACTTTGGTATGGCTATGTATTTTGAGCTCATCAAAGGGAATCCCTACCAATGTCAACAGCCAATACAAAAGTTGAACAAGAGGGGTATTGTGTCACGAGCAAAATAAAATTTAACTGCTGTTCAAAAGTCAAACTGAAAAAATCTGAAAAAATTAAAGGGAAAAATGCTGGAGGAAAATAAAAATGTAAATGTTGTAAAACAATATCTGTAGATGAGAGCAATAGATTTAAGTGCTGACGAGGAGATGTGGAGGGCATGCACAAATGTATGTACCTAGTATGTTGTAAATATAGATGCCATGAGTAGTATACACTGTACGCTCGCTACTCACTAGACAGGTGGATACATACTAATATACTGATATTGATATATGTACTAAATTCAGAATGACAACGGCTCAGCAGTGAGAGCCCAAAAACGAAACCAACACCAAAACCAAAACCAACCAATGCCGACAACCCATCCGACAAATGTAAAAGTAGTCGTTTTGGTTGTCTAAGGCTGGGCCTCGGTTTCGGTTTGAGCATAGTGATGCATGGGAGGGCAACAAAAAAGGAGAAGGAAAAAAAAAGGGAGGGTGTCAATTGTATGGTATTGGTATGGTTAGTATGGTATGGTGATATGGGCTAGGGTTTTATGGTTCAATTGGCCGTATACCACATCTGTATTTGCCCAGCAGACAAATTATACAGTTTTTCCCCATCTATATCTTTTTATGTTTACCCACTGGTATGTCAACAGTCAATTTTGGCTCCCCTCCTTATTGACCATTAGAATACATAAAATAAACTGGTGCTTAAATTTCCCAAATTCTCGAGGATCCGTTCCGTTGGGGTAGAAAAAAAATAGAAAAATAGTGTGTAGAAAAGTAGAAGTGAGAGGAAGGGATTAGAGGATTAGAAACAAAGAGTTTGACAGCACATAAAATGGCAGAGTGGTTTACAACCAGAGAATGCATATGATGCAGTAACTATATGCACGCAGCCCTGAACAATCTACAACTAGTTTGCATTAACATTTAAATTAACCGAAGCATTAAATATCTCTGTGCAATAATAATCTGTACAAATGTTCAGCTAACTACTGTGCTGCTTGACTGTGGCTTCTTTTATCACGTCTCCTTCAAACTGCATAAGTACGTATTAGTGTCAAGTGTTTACATAGTAGTCCAAGCAAAACATTTTGAGCAAAACTTAATTTCAACCTTTTTAACATGGGTATAGTTTACAATTAATTTTGTTATTCTAATAACTATACAAAATTTTTAAAAAAATTCAAATTCTTTTTCCAAATATATATAAGTTTTCAAAATAAATGTGTATAAATGGCAAACATTCTATAGTAGCGCCAGTAGTAAATAAATGTTTAATTTTTTCTACTAATATAATTTATACTATAATGCTGAGACAAAAAAAAGAGGGCCGGGGACTCATAATTAAAGTGGAAATATGTAAGCTTGTCCGAAGAATAAAAGTGGGTGGAGTTGAGAGAAAGAGAGAGATAAAAAAAATTGATTAAAAAAGACAGTACTGCGACTCATTTTGAATTCTGCATGTGGTTAGAGTAAAAAGCAAAGGTGAAATGATGAATTCTCAATCAATAAGTAATAAATCAGGGGGAAGAAGAGCTGAGAGAATGAGCTGGAAATTAAGTTATCGAGAGGCAAATCACGCACTCAATTTTTCCTACTAGGTCCTTCCAAGCTACCATTCTACATTCAAATGCAGTGATAATAGTGCTATTAATTATACGGCAAACAGAGACAGCCTTATTTGAGATTTTTTTTCCCCCTTCTTCTTCTTCTTCTTCGTCCCTTTTGCCTTGTCTTCCTTGCTCCGCCGTCTCTTCCCCATTCTCTCCCTGTCATTGCCATAGTGCCATATAGTCATCCCATGCTAGCTATCGACATGCAAGTAGTAGAGTACGTAGCATACATACTTAGCACTACCAACGTGTCTCCACACTTCGTGTAGGTAGAGTATAGATAGAATGGAGCATGTTCAGTATAGGGAATAGAGAGAGAGCTCTTTCATACACTCACACTCTATGTATCATTAAATTAAACTATATGGCGTCAACTCCTCTGGTTCTGAGTCTTTGGATTTTATAGTTTGTCTTCCCTCAGCGTGCTCACACTGTCTTTCACTTCCACTTCCACTACTTCTGTCCTACCACCATCGACCATATTTTATGGGGAATCTCCAGCCTTGTTTTGCACATTACGGACTCTATAAGACTTTTTCTAGATTAAGTGAAGGGTTTGTTGTCTCTGGTGCTGATTTGGTGGGTATGCCTCGTCCGTAGTGATACTCCTCGTCAGTGAAAAACCAAAATGACCCATATCCATTTTTAGCTAAAAACAATATCAACTATTTTCAAAAATATTGCAATATGCATGAAAAGCATTTAATTACAACATATTACACTTTTCAGACACATGGAATTAGAACATTTTGCACCTTTTCAAAAACATCGAATTAGAACATTTTGCACCTTTTCAAAAACATCGAATTAGAACATTTCGCACCTTTTCAAAAACATGGAATTAGTACATTTTGCACCTTTTCAAAAACATGTTATTAGAACATTTAAAATTTTTCAAAATCTCCTAATTAACATTTTACGCCTGTTTCTCATTTTGTTTTTATGACATAGCTCATTTTGATTCTAGTTTAAATTGGATATGGGTCATTTTGGTTCTTTACAGACGTCCTGTAGGTGCCTATCATGGATGTACACAAAAGCATAGCTTAAGCATAATTGCAGTAGAAGGGAAACATACATTGGCTGCGGAGTTGGATTTGGATTTGGCTTCGGACGGAGACACAGTGTACACACACGGTATGGTATGGTGATAGGATTGATGGCGATATCTATGTATAAGAAAATAAAAGTTGGGTCTGCCCAACTGTTTTATGATTATCCTTTATCCTCTTGATTTCTTTGAGTTTCTTATCCTTCTTATTGTTAGTCTTCCATCTCTATTTTATTTTTGTACAGTCGTAGATATCATGGGATAAGAGATAGGTGAATGGATGGGGATGGTACAATCATGTGTACAAGGGAAGCCCATGGAAGACCGATACTGATATGTACTAGAGTATGTGCGGTTCTAGTCCCCCTCCGTGATAATAATGATAATTTTTTGAAACTCAAGACTCGTCCTTTCTGTCTTTCTGCTCCATTCCAGGCCCAGCACACCGTCGTTGTCGTTGTCGCCTTCGTCATCATCACGACGATCATCATCATCATCAGAGTGACATTGTTTCCCATATACAGATATTCAACAATGAGCCTTGATAACGGCAGAGCAGAGAGTCAGAAATGTCCTCATAGCTTCAAGTAGGCAGTTGGAATTATAGATACGATTTTGATGTAATTGCAATTGTGCCGAGAGTTGGTTGACTATCGGTCCTGGGCTCTACCTACAACTGTGAGTGAATTGTATCTGCAGATTATCTGTAGTAGTCAAGTAATGTCTCAAATGAAGTGGAGTGAAGGTTAAGGGAGAAGCAACATCAGCGCTGTATTTGTATCATAATCAGACGAGCTCTGAACACATACTGATAGTACGTAGTACGTAGTGTGGACGACACACAG
Organism: Dicyrtomina saundersi; assembly: GCA_034695245.1. Taxonomy (NCBI): domain Eukaryota; kingdom Metazoa; phylum Arthropoda; class Collembola; order Symphypleona; family Dicyrtomidae; genus Dicyrtomina; species Dicyrtomina saundersi. The sequence continues at coordinate 2,476 of JAQFZE010001979.1, read as the reverse complement.
TCTCTCAACCCGTACCGAACGTACGCTCGAACTTACTCGTCTCACTAGTCAGAGAAATAGACAGAGAAGTAGACAGAGAGACGAAATAGAGCGTTTGTGGTAACACCGTAACACTCTAGCCGTTAGATATTTCCCATCTGAATTGAGTTCTCAACAGCAGGGGACTGGAAGGGCCATAGGTGGGCACTGCGGGGTGTCCAAGCCCTCACCAGGGGCCCAAGCGACTCCCTGCTGACTTTCCATCCGGCCAAAAACTAGCAGCCCTCGTGCGATCTCTCTCCTCTCCCTCTCCACCTCGCCATCCTCTATGCACCCTTACTATGCATATGGTTCTATCTCCCTCGCGGCCCATATCCGGAGAGGATCATCTCTCTCTCTCTGTCTATAGTCTCACTGTAGATTGCAGAGCTGGAGAGACTCTGAACGACTCCGACTTCCACGACAATGACGACTCCGACTGCATCATGGAATGGATAATAATATGGTCATGGCAACGGCAGGGAAGAGGAGCAGCGAGGCAGAGCACACAGTAAGCTCTTGCGGCCTATCATCCAACTCTCATCCTCAGACAGCCCAGACCATAGGACGAGGACGAGGACGAGGACGAGGACCAGGTCCAGGCCAAAATCCGTATCGTTTGTATTTAAAGACTCACATAATCATATATAACCTCTAGAATCCTAGACTCTTATTTCCCCCTCCCCCCATTTATTTATTTTTTTTCCCTTCTCGTCAACAACACTTCTCACCCGATTTTTCTCAAATTGAACTCTGCACCAGCGAGAACATGCAATCTCCATTTGGCTTCAAACTTGTTTAAATGCAAGCCCCCCTGAACAGCTCTATTATTGAATGTTGTCGCAGACCGACTCAAACTCACAGCGCAAACTAACAACCACACCACCACATCAAATCATCAGCCCAGCTTAAATAGGTAAGCATGTATGTCCTGAGTAGGCCCACCACTTCATTCACTATTGAGCCCTTCAGTCTCGAGTCTCGAGTGTGAATAGAAATACAGGAGTTACACAGATGGAACTCACCTAACCTACTAGGTATCCACATGCATGCGATTGTATACCTATACATGCGCACAGACCCAGTCCCAACAAGCTACGTACCTACAGCCTTTTACATTGTTCGATCTTATCTATTTACTATTTGAATTTGAACCATAGGCAGGAGTATGTGTGTAGATCGTGAACTTGGAATTCATAGGACTACTTGGGAGTATCTACTATAGCGTGTGGAGGGAGTATGTTTGAAAAAATACAAAGCCATTGAGCTGGAGCTATAGGTATAGGCATAGGTATAGTATGTGTATTTGAATTTGAAATGAAATCATTTGAGATGGGGAACACCCAACATGAGCTCTAAATGACATTATCATGAAACTATTCTCTACTCATGAGCACTCAACCGTTCCCTACTTAAATTGAAATCAACTATTTATTGTAATGTTTTCTTTAGAAGGGAGGACAATGTTGAATGTGGAGGGAAGCAATGTTGATTTTTACTCTCTCAGTCCCACTCTCCTATCAGTCTACGCTCCTTCATAACTTAATTTTATCATTCACCAGCAATTATCTACTTAAATACTTGTAATTATCTGGAATGCAAAAAATCATACAGTATACAGTCCGCGCTGGGAATGAACCAGAGTGAGAGAATAATTACAAACAATGAAGACATTGTTGCGGTATAATTTATACTTTTAATTTAGGTGCTTCTGTTTTTGGAAAAGCCGGTCAATTAGTTGTATTCTAGGAACTTGGTAAAATTAATACAGATTGATAAGGACGAAATAATGCAAGTTTTTTAGTATGAATTACCTATTACATATTTGTCAGATCTCTTCAAACCATTTTAGAAAACATTTTCCATGTACCGTATATCTTGTAATAGTATGCCCCGCGTGATATTCAAATTTAGACCTCTCAGACCCGCGCATTATTATAGGATATACGGTATTTATATCACTAATAGTTACGCATTTTACTGCAATTAGCGTATTTAGCTAATTTTTAAAACAATTTTTAAAAAAATTGCATTCTGTTTTCAATTCAAAATGTTCTAACTACAAGCTTTTTAAAAATAAAATAAATGCTCTAATTTCATGTTTTTTTTCTGTAAAATGGTCAAAGCTGCATCTTTTTAGCACATGCAAAATATTCTCATTTCGAAATTTGAGAAACGATAATAAACACTGAAATTCTCATTTTTAAATCGTGTAGATATGATAAACTTACTTTGCGACATATCGTCTGTGAAGAACCAAAATGGCCCATATCTAATTTAATATACAATCAAATCGAGTTATGTCATAAAAACAAAATGAGAAACATGCGTAAAATGTTAATTAGGAGTTTTTGAAAAACTTAAATTGGTCTATTTACATTTTTTTGAAAAGTGTAAAATGTTCTATTTACATGTTTTTGAAAAGTGCAAAATGTTCTATTTACATGTTTTTTGAAAA
>JAQFZE010001978.1:0-15901 GCA_034695245.1 Dicyrtomina saundersi | reverse complement strand
TCACCATCACCGCCACCGCCACCGAAACCATCATCAAGAAGTTGAAGTTGTGTGGTGGTTGTGTGTGTGTGTGTGTGTGTGTGTGTGTGTGTGGAAGAGTGTACGCTCCAAACAAACTCAAATACATATCAGAGTCACGTAATCAAAATCTATAAGCACATTCCCTAAACCTAACTCGTGCAAGCTTTTTACTTTCCTTCCTAGTTGCTTCCCTCCCAGTTTCCCTTCCTCCCTTCCTCTCTCCCTGTCCCTCACATTGCCTAGTGTCTACTGTCTACTGTCTACAGCTCTGCTCTGTGTCTACTATGACCTGCTGGAGCTGGAACTGCGGGACTGGAACTGGAGCTACTACCCGACTTACGTACAGTGTGTGGACAGGGACAGCACATATGCTCGCCGAGCTGGTTTAGTTGAAGTTCCTGTGTGCCTGTCCTATCTGCAGACGTATGTCTTGGCTCTGGAGCCATGCTTCTACATACTTCTCTCACATTTGGACAGAATTACAGACAAGCGGATCAATAATACGATTTAAGGGCGTATTATGAAATGAGGACTTTTAGCTCACTTTTTCTTGTAGTTTCCACCTAGATTATTATTATTACATCGTTCAGGACTTTCCCGAGTCTCCCACTATGAGACTATGAATGCGGCGAGTCGACTTTTCCAAGATGTATGTAGGTGTACGTACACTGTCAGATGGCCGGAGAATACAATGAAAAATCCCATTCCAGAATCCTTCCTTTTCACCGTCCTCCTTATGTGCTTACACAACTTTGTGAGACTCCTCGCAGCCAATATTCTATTCTCTCCAACCACCTACAGCTCCACTAAACCATCCACGACTTCCTCTCCCTCTCATTCTATTTTCTTTCCAAGACAAAAAATAAATAAAGAAGCATTCTTTTCCTCCGTGCCTGCTGAGGATGTGGAACAAAGTTTGAGCAGAGCACAGCACCCGCCGCCGTCCCCATTCGCATCTGTAGAGCGGCCAAAGACATGTACAGTCTGTGTGTGTGTGTCTTTTCACCAAAGTTTTTGCACGGGACTCTTTCTGTGCATATGCACTATGTGACTGTGTGCTCACTCTTTTTCGAGTGAGGAGGAATAAACCCAAGACGGAGAGGCCTTCTATACATGTGACTAGCAGTGTAATCTGTGACGTATAAACATTCAAACATGGTGATACTCTTGTGCACGAACAACCAATTCACGACAATCCTCATGACCACGGAACTTCCCTTGAGTAAATCTTATTAGGCTATAGCCTCCTCAACTCTCCTACTCCTCCATGTCCATCCACGCTCATCCTGACCCCTTCCTTCCTTCCTTCCTTCCGTCCTTCCTGTCCTACCCGACAACGACAAAAGGACAACCCTCCAGTGACTACGATTATTTTGCGACTCAAATCGATTAATGATAAATAGATACACATCCAAGTCCCAACATACAATAACTCTGCCGACTCTGACGAGCAATATTTACACATAGATTTACTTGAATTGCAGATATAACGCCTAATTATAGTCTAGTGACAAACACATGCCTTGGGCTGGACTGGACTGTCCATCAGATTCTCCCATTCGCCATCATTTCACTAGGCTTCCCAAATGTAGAGGGACATGGCTAAATTAATTGTTTGTCCCCCACATGGATTTATCTATACATCGTCCAAATTCCATCAATTCAATCCCATAGTATTATTCCATCAAGAATATATATAACCCGAACCAACATGAGCCGTACATTGCCGGAAAAGGTACATAACTTCTATATCCAGGTACCTACCTACCTATCTTATGAAAAGTTAATTCCTGCAAACTTGAGTTGGCCGCAATGTCGATAACTACACGTTAGGGTTAGATTATAAATTATATGGTAGCCTCTCTCAAAACATTCACGAGTACTAATGAAAAGGTTGAACTGTGTCTTCTGTAATGGCTTCAAATAAACGGAAACGACAAGGAAAATATTAGATCCGTCCTTTATATCTCCACTTCGCCATGTACACACTAATAATCAACGTCGAACTTTGATGAGCGAATTAATTTTTCACGATTCACAAAAACACATAAAACGTTTCCTAAACGACAGGTAGAGAAAATCCAGGGGTTTTTTTCCATAGGCAACCCGAGCGAAACTATCCCTTGAATGCTATATCCATGATAAATGCTGCGATAGGAATGAGCAATAATTGTGATAACTCTCTCTCTCTCTCTCTCACAAATCCTAATCAGGGAGTTACATTAATAGAAATGTTGGCTAAAATCAATGGTTCAAGATAATAATTGATCACTATAGACTACGAGCCTTCATAGTGAGTAGGACTTGTATAATTAATGTGATATTTTGTGTTATTATTCCAAGAAGAAAGCATGAGCTATGAATATATAGGGAAAAAAGCATTTATGGATCTGTATAGACATAGACATTCTTAGGATTCTCTATATATAGTCAAGTATGTACAAAAAAAACAGACATGAGACATTGAGACTGTAGAAAATACTATTTCTAAAACTAAACTCAAAAAGGTTTACATTTTCAAAGAAAATTACTCTCAATGCCAAAGCCAAAGTCAAATGTGATGGGATGTTTGTTGAGAGATGAAACACACGCAGTTCATCGGTATTGGAGAGAACTCTGATTCGTCTGTACTTCTCTCTGTCTCCGTCTGTACACTGTACATCCATAAAACTAAATTTTTACTTTACACTCTTTAGAAGTTTTTTAGAAGGCGAGTGGGGAAAAACTATCTCCGTATCAAAGGAAACATGGACTGTTTGCTACTCAAGATACTGTTTGCTTTCGGCACTTTGAGCCTTTGAACTGTTACTGGTTTATTATTTACTAACATTCATTCTACATTGATTGACAGCTCAGCGACCGCACGTTACAAAAAAAATATGCTTTCACGTGAGTTAGTCAATATTTAATTTCGTCACAGGGCTGCGGGGAGAAAAACAAATCCAAATTTTGAGTTTGACTTCCAAGTCCAGTTCAACTATACTAAAATCCACATTTCCCTTTTCATGTTCACTCCGTTCCTTGTAGCATGACATTCCGTTTGACAATTTACTTTAAAGTGAGTGCAAGTAGGGTGAAAATGGTTGCTGAGGCTCTGTCGTTGTCGGTATTGCTTTTAGGATTTTTCATGTAATTCATTTTACGGTACTCAAATGAACTCGTAATGCAACTCTTGATTACCAATGCAAATACAACAACGCTCAGGGTTTATTTTTTATAGACTTGTAATACTTGTATGTATTTTTGTTTATTTTTGTTATATAATATGTCCATATCTCACAACTACTACTTAAACCGGGCTTTTCAATTGCCTACTACTATCCCTAAATGACCACGGCCTTTCCCGATGCCTCGATCGAGTCGAAATCCGGGGAGGCTCCATATCCCGCTGGTTCGTTACTCAATTACAATCACTATCATCAGCACTACCCATCCATGCTCCACATTTAGTTTTCCGCATGAGATGGAACAAGGGACAATGTTTAGTATTTAGCGGGACTGGCGCGCGGAATGTGGAATGTAGATATACTGATAGTCATAGGTATTTGGCACATAATTGTAATAGGGAATGCTTTTGGAGCATACATGAGCAACACACTCTTTTGTTGAATATAATCTGCTAGAAGACTGGAAAACTCAGGTGGATGTACAGAAGTAGATTGGTAAAATTGCGGGCATTGCTACGGCCCGGCCCAATTATGTATAGTGTAAGGTGTAATGGACTTGAATTATCCATATTTCCTGTTCTCCTTGACGTGAAATTATGGCTACTTTGAGACACATTTAGCCCTGGACGGGAGTTGGACAGTGAGCGATACGTAAGTGGTGTGAGTATATGGTAGAGTATAGGACAGTATAGGTAAGGTAGATAGGTAGTTTACTTCTCGAGACAAAATTGATTTGATATTATTATGAAACTCAAAAGGTAGCGGGAACGACTCGCTCTAATTGAGCGCCCTACTTACAAAAGGCAGACTACTGATCTGATAGGACATGAGACCGAGGAATAGTATGTACATCTATAGTAGTTTCAAGTTGTTCCCATATATACGCATAAAATAAGAATAAACAATGTACAAAAGTAGGGACGTACAAAGTAATTATTGTTGGATTAAGATAGAACTGAAATGTATACAATTCTCCACATGTGGTTTCCATGTTGTCTCATTTCCCCATATCTCACATGCCTTATAGTTGAAATGAGAGTGGTACATAGAATAGAAGGAGCAGCTTTACTACAGGGCACGTCCCAATAGATTCTGAGCACACTGCTCTCTTTCCCAAGCTCCATAATATTTCTGCAGTCTACCTCGTAAATACAACATATATCTCTCTCCAGTTTAGCAGCCTAGAATCTTAAGGCCCGTTCGAAGCTTAGGAAGGAGTGAGTGTGGACATGGCCGGTGCGTTATCAGAATTTTGGGAAATACGAGTGAGTATAGGAGAGAGTCCGCCTAGTCTTTAGCTCTATTTACAGAAGAATATTGTGCCTCCTTCTACGTACTGCATTGCGAGTGCCGGGACGACTGAGACCGACACCGTTGCCATTGCCGGTGAAGAGAGTGGGAGTGGAAATGGGGGAAGATACCTTGTTGGGTAAAAGAGGAAATCGATTCTAGTAAATATCTAATTCCGATCGAGGTTTCGAAAACGCAAAGCAAATATTTCTAGGACATTTTTCGGTAGTATTTCTTTCATCGACATAGCAAACACGTCCATGGGCTGTCCATGCCCAAGCTTACCCCTAAGCTCCCATAATAAGTGCTCCCACCACTCATCGTCTCCTCAGTACCATATGCTCTCCTGTGGCTGTCGCTTTCAGTATATATAGAGATATATACTATATATATATGGACTGTGGCTATGGACAGTTGCCTGGTTTTTCTCCTCGTACTCGTAATCGTATTCGTGCTATGGATACGAAATCTACAAAGCACTGTAGTTTGAAGGATGAAGTCTCATTTCTATCCTCCTGTATGAGTCAACTCAAGCTCAGCCATATCTTTAGATTCAACATTGGATAGTTACAAAGTATAGGTATGTCTTATTTGTACTGGAGAAATAATTATATGCTTTTTAAAATTTATTGGTATGCCATTACTGGAGCCCACTGTCTACAGTCTATAGAGATACTTTCCCTTAAATATTTTAAGCACGTAATTATAGGGTAATTCAAAGGTTTCTCCTTTTTTAATAGAAATTATTAGCTTATGACATCCGCATGGATACATGTAGTATGACGACATGCAATGTCAATGACGATAAGCAAAAGAGTTAATTTCAATGAAAAAACGTAACTACATTCTACATGATATATACTCAGCCAATTACCAAGGTAATTTGTTTAATTACATAATTATTGTATACTGCATCAACGTAGGTAGTTCAAAAATATAAATGATATTTTTAAAAATCAACCATTAATGTAATGGCCAAAGCCTCTTAGTCTCCTAATTTAGTCATTCTTTCTTGCTCATCCAAGAAATCTAGATAGGTATCACGAGGTCAAGCAAATACTAGTAAAATTCTTTGCGACGATTTCGACTCGTTCTTCAAAATATACATCCAGCCTACAACGTACGTGCTCTCCAAAATGTTATTCTCAATAAATTCACAAACTTGTGTCCCACTAACCCAGATACTAAAAATCTACTAAAAAGAAGGATTATTGAAAATATCATCCATTCAATTAAATTTTTTTACTATAATTTTTGAAACGAGCCCATTTCAATGCTTACGTTTGATTTCCAATGACATGTGTATCTAACTACCTCCTAAAAAAGCAAGAGATAAAAGACTGTCGAAAAAATTGAACAATTTTCCTTATAGAAAGTATTTGATTTTTCCCTTCACCAATACCAATGGAAAATAACATGGAGTGAGCGGTCTCAAAAACAGTGATCCTTTTCAGCGCGCTCAGAAAAGAATTTTGACAGACCTATTTCCAATTAGCATTCTCATCCTGAGTCATGTCATGCCAAAGAGTGAGCGGTGTGCTCGCTTCTTCAACAGTTACTTGAGCCCTATTCACACATGGCTTGCCTTGGGATGGGATCGCACACGTGAACTTTTCCAACCTGTTTCCCTCTCTTTGAAGCTTTGCATACGAATTTAGTAATAAGATACCTACCCACAAAAATGCACCTTGTAAAATGTATTATGACTTTTTTCATTTCCCTATTTCGAGTTCCCATGAGAATGATTTTGATTGCCGTCGGAGGTGAAAAGATTGCGGTGTAAAGAAGGAGAGGGAAAAGTTATCAAATGTTTTATATTATATTTTTATATATATGATGATATATACGAAGGAGATGACAGACGACGGGAGGGAGGATGACAAAGTCTGATAAAAACTATTGTATAGAGTATTACTCCTTAGAAATTTTAAAAAAAGTGCATCCCTCTGTGAAGCCTACATAATTTTATCTGTGTGAGTGTTATCTGTACCATTAAGTCAGCGGGACGATAACAAGAGCCACAGCCGAAGCCGTAGTCAGAGCCAGAGCCAGAAAAGCGCGACAAAGGTTTTGTACTCTCCAATTTTCCATTAGAGCGAACGGAAGCATTTTTGCCTAGCCTCCCTTCCTCCTCGAAATTTCTTGGTCACAGTACTACAGAGCTAATAATGCACACCCAAACGCAGAGTAACAACTCTCTCAGAGGATTCCGTGTCCCACATCTACTTTCTACCCCTCCATACATCTTGATTTTCTACAGCAGAGAGAGAGAGCGGATAAAATAGAGGCAGAAAAGAAGGAAGACAGGAAAGTGAGACAACTCTTGACGGTGACTGTACTGATACAGCAATACTTTGGGCACATAATTGACTGAGTATGTCAACAAGGAGAAGGAAAAACTCCAACCGGCACCACCAGCCCATAGCCCAGCCCTTCCGACAACGTACTTGTTCAATTCCTCCGAGGCTCGACTATTCTAGTTGATTTTGTTGGAAACAAGGATTTCCAAAGGGAATGCTCATTTCACTCTACAGGAACATGGACTGCTGTCCTTCGAGAACAACTTTATCCTTTTCTGTATCTTGTTCAACCTTGGAATGGGAAAAAACCAAGAAAATGAAATCCTTCCTTCCCACCTAACCTCCCTCCAAACTACTTAGGTATAAGTAGGTACTACAAACACGGAGCACAACAGGGGCAGTAGGAGTAGGAGCGTACTGCTCATCTTGCTCCGAAACTACTTTCCCCCCTCCAACAACGTGAGGACTCACGATCAGTGATAGTTGTCTTCTTCGTCTTCTCGTCTTCACAAGGAGGTAGAAATGTATTGAAAAATATTGACACGTATGAGTGAGCGATACAGAGACTAAATCATGCATGAACCATCCCATAGACTTTCTAACTTAGCCTCCCTCAAAGTTACCATCTTTTTTCTCTTTGAAGTACTGACGGAGGGAGAGGGAGGGAGAGAGACAGACAGAGAGTAATGCCTCGTACCTGATAAATTGGATCGGCAAAGGAGAACCGCTGAAGCCTACTAAGGGCTCATACCTTTCCCTCCAATAGCAATATACCATTCCCAGTCCCAATGCAAAGAAAAAAAACAACTTGAACCTATATATCTCACTTGAAAAGTGTACAAAGTGTATGTACCTAGGCGAAGTGGGGAAGTGCGGGATGGGAGTAGAGTAAGGATACAAGTTGACCAATTATTTCTAATGACGCGAAGGCTCCCTCTTTTCCATATTATCATTTCATTTTTATTCCTGTCATATCTCTGCTTCTGAACTATGACTCAGGAACTTTGGCCCAAGTCGAACCGGAACCGGTGCCGGAAAGGCTGGAGCGGAGTATTTCAAAGATATGAAAATGAGAGCTGATCCTACTTTTATATGCATCTGTACTATTACGTAAGAGAACATAACAAAGATTGCTCATACAGAGCAGTCTAACTCCATTCCCATCCAAGTTTTTCAAAAGAAAGCGGAGAAAGTTTTGAGATTTTTTTTTTAAATGTCATACAAGTTTCTATTTATTGTAATAGGGGAACGTCTAGAGTTTGATTTGATTTTAAAAGTTTTAAATGGCTACCAGCAGTAGTTTTGTATAGTAATAATTATAGTCACATTACAGCTCTAAAAGTTTAAAACAATTTGTAGGCAGCTTGCCTCCACTTACAATTGAGATCATTTCATTGGTTTGCATTGGAAATTATTTTGTCTCGGATGTTTTTATTACTATTGTGAGCTGGGCACAGCTTGATTCTATAATAACTTCCCGTATATCTTTCCACAGTCAAAACATATTTACAAATACTTTAAGAGTAGTGCAAAACCTGAACAAGTCTTAAGGATGTCGTCAAGACGATATTTTTTTTTACTTAAAAGAAACTTATAATTGCGACGCTGTTCGCTTATTACATACACATTTTTTTAAAAACTTTTCAAACGATAGCAGCACACAGGTAATTGGAAAAAAAACATTCCCTTGATTTTTTAAAAACGTGTAATATAATTGAAATCAATTGCACTTTCATAGGATGTTCCTACATTAAAACCCATTTTGAATGGTGAAAAATACCGCGTGTAATGGTCTGAAGAAAGCCATTCTAAATAAAGATTTGATTTAATTAGCAGTTAAAATTAATGTATTCGAATTTGCATTTTTGTAAGCATTTAGTACGACGACGCGTACTGCTGCATCTCTCACAAATTCACATAATTCATAAGTGCCTCTCCCCACTTATAATTGGAAATGAATCTCTTATAACGTCCGTTGTTAAAAGCAGTAAGTACTCACGTAGGTACCTACGTAAGTTACGAGTTGACAATGGAAGGAAATGGGAAATAAATCAATCAGTGATTAATGATCTAATTCCATTTTCTTCGCTAGTTACATCACATTCGGATTTTTTAGAGCTCTGGGGCTTTGGAATTTGGAATTATTTCATTAATACATATTTAACAGATGTTGTCTTGGGGTGTAGTAGTATGTAGTAGAGTAGTATCCGAGTTAGTAAGTAAGCATGGAAGTACCTACCGTATATAGTATAATAATACGCGGGTATGAAATACTACGCTGCGTTGGTCTGATAATACAAACTAATGCAACTAAAAGTAATATAGCAATCGGGCAAATGTTTTTGAAAAAAGAAAATAATTTTGATAAATCATGAATCCGCACAAAGTATTTAGTACGCGGGTCTGTTGCAGTGGTCGGGCCTGTTATGGTCTGAGACACGGAACCTACTATTAGAGGGTACACGGTAGGGGCTCTCTTAATCTCTCAAGTGGTCATTATTGTATTATGTATGGGGATTGAGGATTAAAAGGGAAGGAATTCCTTATTGCTCAAAAGTAATTTGGAGAGTGAGAAGACTGTTTTAATGTTACTTCTAGTCTCAAGTAGTATTACATACATCTCTAGTGCCGTATACACGTTCAACGTACAAATAGAAACTACAGCGTCAGCAGATGTAGACAATCAAGGATCCAGTTCACACAGAAAATCAATACATTTTTCTTTCAATGCTGATTTTGTGATAGGGGAGAAGTGAATTCACAAGTCTTTTTATATGTATTTTTTTGTGTGTGCTCTTGCTGTTGATGAAATAAAGTGTTTTGGTTTGTTCTAGAACATAAAATAGTCTAAAATCATTTTAAAGCTAAACTAACGCCCCTAAGTTATTTTTGTTTCTAGGGATAGAGGTACTTGTAAATGCATTAGTCCTGGAAAGCATTTCTAGCTCGTGCAAGTTGAGTATTGGTGAAAAAAAAATTTCGAGCCGCTTTAAACAAGCGTGTTGATTTTGGTTTAAGAAGAGAATCTAGAGTCTGGATTTTGGAATTTGGCTCTTTCTTAAAACAGAGAAAGGAGAAAGGAGAAAGGAGGGAAAGTAGACGGAGATACATTATTACAATTTGCAATGGATATATGGAAATATGGATAAGGAAGATACTTATATTCTTACTTGTAAAGAAAAGGGAAATGGTGTAGTTATAGGTATTCGTCTTCAGAGTTGATTTCTTAAAAAGAAACGATGAGTTGGGTAACTTTTTCGTTTATTTCCTACCTGACTCTGTCTCTCTCTCTCCCTCTCTGTATCTTCCCCTATAGGTCATAGTGTGGTGTTGTAGCTGCTAAATAGTATTTGACTTGACAGGAGGGGAAGGTATGTAGGTAGGTATATAGGTAGTTGGAGTTCGGGTCCTCAGGATGTTGGCTAAAGGCACTACAACAGACTTGAATATGTTCTGTTCTTTCTCTCTCTCTCTCTGTCCTAGAAAAAACTCTGTTCTGGGAAGCAAAACCAATTTTTGAGTTTTAACTCAAACCAACAGTCAACCCCAAGAGCTACATCTCTTCAGCAGCACTCTCAGCAGTATTCACCATTTGCTTTGCATTTCACTCGCAGAAGAGAAAACTAAAGGGATTTTCTGAAGGAAAAAAAATCCTTCCCTCTCTCTCTCTCTCACGCATATGCATATAGGCTCTACTTTACGTTATTTCCGTTTTTGTTTGTTTGCCTAACTTTCTTTTACACTATTTTTTGCTTTACTTCTCATTCACGTATTTTTCTGAGCACTATCGCACCAAATGTTTCCTGGATAACGCATCATATGCGTTTATGTTATGTTTATTATTCTCTTCCCAGTCTTTATATATAAGAAGCATCTCTTGTACATCAGTATACTACATTATCAGTTTTCCTAATGACATGAGCTTATGGGCTTTCACTTGTGTGTATTTTGCGTATAGACGTTGATGATGATGCAGTACCAGCAATCGATGCTTGTATTTAAATAAACAAAATACAGGAAAATTGACGCTATTTCTTAGATTTGTTTTGACTGTGGCATTTTTTGAATTAATACAGTCACTGCATTTGTTTTACGTTTAAAATATTTTTAAATTTAAAGCGATTTTTAAACTTAAAAAAAATTAGTTAGAAGGAGCTGGATTGTTTTAAACTTTGTTGTGAGACAAAATGTAAAATTTTATAATTAGGTGTATGTAGTATGTATCTGGTGCTGGAAAATTAATAAATCAGGGAATAGTAATTATTTTTCACTCAATATAGATTTTATTTTTATTTTTGCACTATATGTGACAAAATTGGCCAGTCTGAATGGCTTGTATTGCACCTTTAATGACGATATGCACAAATGTAGACCAGAAAGGTTTCCCTTCCTGTACAGCACGATGTTCACTCACAAGTGCCTATTCATATATATTTTTGAGCAAGATATGGCTAGCTAGTAAAAAGTATGAATTGAGAAGTGAAAGCATGTCGTATGGGTGGATCTTATCATAAAACTTTATTTTATTCGTGTGATTGAACTAACCAGTTAGCAAATCGATTTGAAATGTTGAACTACACTTCAAAAAAGAAAAAAAAAGAAGAAGAAGAAGAAAAAAAAAGAAATACATCTTGGGGCGTGTTGAATGAGGAAATGAAAAAAGCAAATACTAGTGATAAGTAGATAGGAAGATACTTGCGTAGGACATATTATTAGAGTACCTAGACAGGATCCTTCAAATCTTGAGTCTTTTTTTGCCTGGGTTGTTTGTATAAAATCTGTAAGAAGCAGAGTGCAGGACAATAATTGTATAACTGGAACCAGAGGCAAGACAACTTTCACTCACATGGCTTATTATACAAACGTCCCCCTTCCTTCCTTTACAGGAAATGAAGGAGGCTGGGAGACAAGACAGGTAATGAAAATGTCAATTTCAAGCAGGACACACAGGTAAGATACAGAAATAGGAAAAAGATAGAGGGATCTCATGATCAGCTCAGAACTTCCGCTTGGGCCAAAAGCCTATGTATATATATATATATTCAGCATAACAACATTCACTCTAAAAAAAAATTCATGCTCAGCTCACTAATCCCTATAGTCGCTTGACTGATATCTCACACACACACATACATACATACATTTCACACATTTAGCGCAGGGAGCTTTTTTGCAAAACTAGCAGTCAACTGTGCTTGTCATATTGCCATTGCTATATATATTGCCATCGCCATTACGCACTAGCAAAAAGCTTCAATCATTGATTTGTTTTTATCTTCATACAATTTGGAATTCCACATAGCAGCAAGTCAATAGGAAGCGTTTTTGTTTTATTTTGTATCGAGCATAGCATTAGTGAATGTGAGTGTGGTTTGGTTTGATATCTGGTACTTGTACTGGTTTTCTAATAAAAAAAAAGACATGTTGGATTACCTTCTACTGTACTGTAAGGATAGGTATGTGTATGTCCCAGGAGGATTTTTTGAGTGTTCTATATTCTATGAAAAAACTTTGTTATTTTTTTGTTTTGTTTGTTTTTTGTTTTTCAAAATTTCCACTGTTAAAAATCCAATTTCAAAATAGCAATATTTCTTGCACTTGCAGTAAAAAAAAGTAAGAAAAAAAATTACACAAGGTGTTAAAATTCAAATAAAATTCAAAATTGAATTTGTATTTCAGAATATAGCTTATATCTATTTTTTTTACTAGCTACAAATATACAAAAAAAAAGCATATGGTGTCCTATAAACTAAAAAAATTTGATTGACTACTGTCCATTTGGGGAGGACAGAGTGGATATATATAAATACTATATACTAGACGCAAGCTACAAAATATGACATTAACTTTTTTTCTCAGCCAAACTTTATTATCCAACTATAAAATTTTCTAGTTATTAATAAACTGTTGTAGAATTTAGTACGTGGGTATAATGTTAAAAAAATTGAAAAGTCTACAAATGTATATTTTGGAATAAGTATGGCTTACTTTGGCGTTTCTGGTGAGGACTACGTGTCCTAGATCATTTTGAACTCCAAATGGATAGACGACTTCGTTCTCAGCTCGAACATTTGGGTCTGCAGTAGTTTTTGGGGTTCGCGGAGCTCCCGGCTTCATTCTGTAAGTTCAGAAGAGAGAGAAAAAAAAAATACAAAATATATTACACATGATACTAGGCAGGTACATATATATAGTTTGTATGTGCAGCAAGCACTAAGGACAAGTACTACTACTACTACAACTACTACAAGTACTTAAAAAAAAAACCTAATGTTTCTTTATACTTTCTCTGCCTCTGCCTCCTTGGGAGTTCATATTGAGCACATTCTGAGAGTATAACTTACACCAAGTGATTCCTCTCAGCAGACCACTACCTCTACCACACTCAGAGCAGTATCTACCCATTGTACTTGTGCTTGTGTTCAACCATTTACACTTTAATGACTTATAGTTTCTATCTCTACTTTTCTATGTTATCCCACTATCTCCGCCGTTTCCCCTTTCCTTAGTATGAGCTAGCAGCGTACGCCGAGCTCTAATTTTATAGGGGAGAAAGTACGAGGTATGTAATTATATCTATAACTATACCTTTCTATGTAGGTCGGTAACTATGTATCTATAGTTATGGCTGTCAGCGCGCTCAAGACGCTACCAAAAAATAAAAGTAGAATGAGGGATTCAAAAGTCCGTGGTGGTATGTATGGTGGTGTGGTATGTACGGTGTAAAATGTGTTGTGTGAGTGTGGCTGGCTCCATTTGGTGGCCGTGGCAGCCGCTGTATACATATATATGCACAGTGCACGTCTCCCGGACACGTTCTCTCTCGCACGCTACTCTCTTACTCGTTCGTACTCCGTAGTTTTTCCTCCTTCAACTTGTACGACACAAATTGTCTACTTCCGATACTTAAGTATGATTCCTACATCCCTCCGACATGAGTCTTAACATACACTACAAAATTATTACAGGAATATTTTTCGTAATCGGAATCCTCCAGATGGTTGTTTGGTGGTACATCCACAGTTATACGCCGTGTAGGAAGTACCTACGAAACTATAGATTTAACATTTATGTTGGGGGAAAGTGTTGTGAAAAGAAAGTAAACCTCAGACTTAGACGGACCGTAGGGAAACATATAAACATGTAATCACTTGAACTTGTAAAATACATACAAGGACACACCATAAGCGTTGAGGCTGGAAGGAGTTGGGTAGAGAATTGAGTAGAAATAGATTAGATATATCATATCTCTATCGGGTAATCGGGTTATACTATATGCGCATCCAGGAATGTAGATATTTTAAAATCAAATGGCTATTCTTACAGGGTTAAGGGTTCGTGATAGGACATAGAGTGAGAGAATACCGTATTTTCTGTAATAGTGGACCCCCGTCTACTATTCAAATTTCTAAAGGTTAAACGTATCGTAAATTATAGAAGCATAAATTCTTACATTTAGCGTAATAGAAATATTTAACATTTGAATTTACCACGACCGCTTTAGGCTGGATTTTATTTTCCCTAAAGTTTTAAATATTAGAATTTAAAGAGTTTAAAAACTTAATTTATGAATAATTAAATAACCCGTGTATAATCACAACCCCATATGCAATTACAGACCCGTCTACTATTCAGATTTTGACCTCCCAGACCCGCCCACTATTACATGCCCGTCTAAAATAGCAGGTCCTTCTACAATTACAGGAAATACGGTAAGTAGATTTATACTTTGGTTAGATTCTTATGTTGAGTTACGTATTCAATTTGTGCTTTTTAGGTTGTGGAGACTGTTGCTGGGAGGGGTTTCTTCTTGGCTAAAAGTGTGAAGATACATTTGTGTCTCCGGATGCGAAAGTTAAAAACTACTCATCGACTCATAACAAGATAATTGCGTTTCACTTGGGCAAAACTTTAGATTTCCTAGCTAACTTTCCACACCCAAAAACCGAAGTGGGTCCATGGACCAAGACAAAACTTTGGTTTCCAAGTAATTAATTCCCCTTGCCCTCAGTGCAATTTGCCATAAACCACCCATCATTCTTCACTTTCTCTATATTATTATTTGCATCCCCCAAATAGAAATGGATTGATAGAGAGTACATTGATATTGTTCAATATTTGAGTACTTAGATAATACAAACTTATTTACACTTGTTACATGCATACAAAAAATCAAAATTCAAATATTCTAGCATTATGAATTTCTCTCGTCTTACATGTCACAAATACTTGAAACGTTTAAAATGTTTCTTTTAAAAATTTCTGTATTTAATTTTATACTATTAATATATTTTACAAGATAAAATATTTTTAAAGGTCAATTTATAGTTTATGTGCTTCTAAAGCGGCCAATGTTGTTTTAAATTCTCCCAAAATACAAATTCGCCGAATTAAAATTTTATTTTGAAACATTTAGAAACTGGTAAGTTTTTGTGCAGTGAATTCGAATTTCAAAATTGAAAAGGTGTACCGAGGTACATATAGCTCCATGTTTAAATCTGCAGTATCGCTGTGGGAAGGCGGACACTCAAAAAAGTCTTAAGGCTATTGAACTTTTTCGAAACAAGTGTTAACTGTTCCTGTTAGTCTTTTTATACAGTGCAATCTGCTAGGGCATGTTCATAGCCAGACGCAGTAGTAGTAGTCTCGAGTAGTTGAGAGAATCCAGGTAATTCAGCTCAGCCTCCACACATCCCATCATCCACATCCCAAGGACCAAGAAGACCAACTAAAAAAGTTAGCTTTGATTCAATCTTTTGTTCTCTCTTCAACCTCCCCGACCCAACTCCTTGATTGCCATGCCATGTGTTATGTGTGTCGGTGTTCGCTCGTGCTCATACAAAAGTTTCACCAAACAAAGTACCTCCTCACCAGTCTCAGCCTTCATGCAGTACACCGTATATTATTTGGATTTGTTTTTAGTTTGGAAAAAGTCTAAATCAAAAGGTTTGATTTGTATTGAGAAATACATTTTCGACAAAAAAACTTCTCTCGTCAGTCTGAAGTTGAAATTGAAATTGAAGGCAAAAAGTCCAAAAAATAGAGCACTTTCACGTTTCACTCGAAAAAGCTTAACTCTCTCCCTCCATCCATAATCCATGCAAAAGTCCAACTTTTTAAGTT
>JAQFZE010001977.1:0-15903 GCA_034695245.1 Dicyrtomina saundersi | reverse complement strand
CCAGAGCGAGGCTGGTGTAGTAATCGTAATACATACAACTTTACCCCGCTACAAGCAGATATTTCTTCATTACTTTCTCCTTGAAAACTTGTTAGTTTCCTTCCAATAATAATGTTAATCTATTTGGAATTGAAATAAAAATTCTTGTCCATGTTCCTCGTGTCTCCCTTTTCTTCTCCTATACCATAACCCATACCACTCCTCTATTTCTCCCGTCATAATATCTTCCCTTCGGATCGTGCTTCTTATTTTTATCATTTAAAAAAATACATCTCACAACACTTAGGATTACCTTAAAGATATCTGTGCTACAGAGTTGCAGGGATAGTAGAGAAAAATACTTGTACCGGTACCGGTACAATAAGGAGCTATATGTACCTAGTCTGTATAATTGAGTAGATATGTGATACGTGTGCGCCCATCTTAATTTTGTATTCACTATTGACACATCAAAACAAAGAGAGCTATCAACCAATAATATTGTTCCAGCTTAATGCAGAGTACCCAGACAAACTTTTAAAACAAAACAAAAATCATTAGGGAGAAGAAAAGCAAATAACATGAAATGTTGTCGGGCCCATTCATCCCCATGTCCAAGGGAAACACATATGACTACGAATAAGATTAAGAGCGAGAGAGAGCGTAAGAAGCTTCTACGTCTATAATTTCATGCCGATGTTGATTTCATTACATACAGATAAGCTTGGAATTGAAAATATAGCTACTCAAGAATTTGTGAGTGGGAAAGTAGCAACACTCTACAATATAGTGTACGTACCGGTACCGCTACGTACTACAGACAGACACAGTACATGGCATCGTATCGTCAACTACACGCTCTTCAGTACAGACCCAAACCCATATTTGAAATACCCATATATGTATTGCTGCATACCGGGTCGTACCGTAACCGTCACCGTATGTAAGTTACAAGGTTGGAATAAAAACTTGAACTCTTCACTCTTTTGCTCGCGTCAAATTAATTTAAAACTTTCCCAGGCTAGAATCAGTGAACTCACAAGAGAAATATGCTGAAAAACAAAGTAAAACTAAAACTACTTTATTCCCCTCCCTGTCTCTCTCTCTCTCCTTCTTTGTACTCCCAATCAGTTCTGTTCTGTAGCATGTATCTGCCCCACATCCACATCCATCCATCCATCCATCCATCCATACGCTCAGTTTAAATACTCATGAAACCTATATGCGTTCTCCCAACCAACTCTCTACGACTTCCATACTATATTATGTACCTACCTACTAACTAGTAAGCCCATCATATTCTACGCATTGACATTCCCATTCGTTTCGTATTGACATTACATAAAAACAAGTGGAGAAGCAGAATATATAGCTTATGGCCTACCCGTATAGATCCACTCTAATAATAACTCTATAACTATATAAGTTAAATTTCCTATACATATTATAACATAACCAATCTGAACATGGATTTTTATAGGAATTTAAGATGGGATATGAATGCGTAGGAGAAGTATCAGTAATAGTAGTAGAAGTAGTAGTAGGGACTGAAAAAAAACTAAGAAAAAAAAATACTGAAAAACTCAAATGCAATTTCTATACAAATTCTTTTCTTTGTACAAACAGTTACATTACACACGCTTAAAAAACTATGGTGGTGAAGTCCAAATACACAATACATGCTAAATGTTCTTAGGTTCTCCTGACAGACTGTGCATGATTCTATTTCTATTCTATTTGATGTATCACTATACTACTACAGTACTACAGGACTCCACGATGAACCTACCTACTTGGAAAAGTCCTCCCAATCCCAATCCCAAACCCAATCCCAATCCCAACATTGCCCAAGATAATCAGTTGGGACCGTTAGTAAAAGAGTAAAGTAAGTAAATGTAGCTTTTGATTTTCATTCTCGAGGAGGAGAAGGAGAATATATATAGGGAGAGAGAAAAAATTCAAAAGTTTACTTTTCTGATTTTCACCCAAGCCTTGTATGTACATAAGGGGGTAGGTACACATATATGGACGGGAGAAATGTACATAATATGAGGCGTACAGTGTACACTACACAGCTTCAAGCTATACATGGGCGGCCTAAAAATTCTCTTATAAGAAAGGCATATGGCTATACATAGGCAGAGCACCGTACCCTATTTCATTTCAAATTATTTGTAGACTTGAAGGAAATAGTTTTCTTCTTTCTCTTTTTCTACGATCTACGACGGCGACTACTCTCACAGTCATCATGGCACACTACTACAGAGAGTCGTCGTCCGTAGTACATACTAGTAGTAGTAGTAGTGGAGTGAGTAGTGAGTATTCTCGCTCTCGTACGTCATTGGGAAATATACGACTGACTCATCTTGAAAAAATATTAATATTGTTCCTGCCTGATGAAATACACACAGAGCGAGGTTCTTTCTGTCTTTCTCTCCTCTCTCTCTCTCCTCTACTTAACTCATATGAGAAACGAAGGAAAACCCTTCTTTTTTTTCTGTGTTTTACAACTCACACACGCTTTTATATATATTTTTATTCTATCATCATGTCCCCCCCTCTCCTCACTTGCCTCCTACTATATGCTCCAGTGTAGTTGTTACCTTTTGGAGCGGGAGCCAAAACCCAGAACTCAAAGTTGTCATTATTACAACAAGGGAATTTTAATTTCAACCTTATAAGTGACTCTGCATTATTTCTTCCTGTTCTTCTTCTCATAATAAATAATTGAATTTGTAAATTCATGTTCTTACTTTTCTTTTCTTTTTTTTTTAAAGTTTTGTAGTTTTTTTTTTTTTTAGATATTGCTCTAAAACTTGAAACTTTTAGTTTGTACTTTTTAGGTGACTTTCAAAAGTCCCAAGTTTCAAGGTTAGATTAAATTAAGAAGACACAGACAGAGAGAGTGAAGACAACACCATGGAGTATGGACTGTAGGAAGGAAGAAAAAATAACTATATATGAGGTCTATATATCGTCTGTCCTGCCCTGATTTTATATTGGGATGACGATGAATAATAACAAGTTTTGAGAGAGCCAAATTAAAATGAGAAAAGTATTAAAGGGAATTTATAAGAATGTATGGAGGTCGGAGGTGTATGGCTAAAACTCCTACTACTACACTACTGACACCGACGGACTACACTGCTAGACGGTTGCAGGATCCGGGAATGAATTTTACGAGAAAGGTAAGAAACACAAAAACAGAGTAACATAATGCTATACGCAATGAATTGTTGTACTATTTATGTATTCCATAGATTCATTTGAATATGCTATTAATATCAATTTCAAATTTTGATATCAGACTTTCCTGGATCATAATCATAATATTCAGATTTTTATACTCTCAACCCCAGCACGTTTCCTTTTTCCTTCCTATATTAGTTTACTTTATGAAAATCTCACGGAAAAAAGAAGGTTAAGGATAAGTACTACAAACTACAAATATCAACTCATGAACTAGCTGGATCTCTCTCATAATATATCATATATATTAAGTTTTTTGTTTGTTTTTAAAGTTGTTTTTCTACTGTGGAAATCATATCTATAGGTTTTGTGGGGGTAGCGGTTTTCGTATAAATGTCGACAGTATCCACATGATATTTACCCCCCTCAAAAGAAAAATACAACAACCACAAGGACACAGTATATAATATTATGTAGTAGTCTATGCATAAGAAACAATTTACAATGATTGAAAGTTTCAACTTATGAAAAGTATATTATAATGAGAGAGAGCCTCTCTATGTCTGTATATCTAGAGAGAGAGAGTTGAACTCCGAACTTACATCGTATTACATCATAAATTCGAAGGAAAAGTAATTTCACTTACGTTTTTATGCTCAGCATCTAAAGCATCCCACATGGATGCAACAATTTTTGAAACTTCGCCAAAGGAAGCATTTGGGTTTTGACCTTTGATAGCTGCTTGAGTGTCCCGAAAGAAAAGGGCATATGCAGAGACGGGCCTGTTCGCAGAAGAAGACAAAGAAAATACACATAAAAAATCAGCATTAAATATCCTGGATTTTATTATACTATGTACACTATTAAAATTTAATCAATCATAGAAACATTACAATCATTATCGTCGTCATCGTCATCCCAAGCAAAATTGAAATCATAGTCGTAAAATCAAAATTAATACTTTTGTACTAATTTTATTAAATTTTTTAAAAATTTCTACGCTAGGCACTATGTTACCACTCCCAATGTCTGCTATTATAGATAACTGGGAAAATCAAGCTATACAACAAATTTATTAGACTGATCTGTGGAAAAATCAGACCTGCTTTCTTTCGTTTTATTCTTGTAGTGGAACTCCGTCATCGAGAAATGTTTTTTTGAAAAAGTTTTGATTAAAACTTAAAAAACAATGGTTTTTACTTTAAACAATTACGAAATTATTACGTTTACACATATATATGTAAAGACGGAATTTAATTTCCCTTACAGCCAGGAGGTAGGCACACAATAAATAGACAAAATAAAGACTTTGATGAGGCTTTTACAAAGGGTATTAAAGATTCCACAATAACTATACGTTTTGAGCTCAACATAAAAAACATCTAGAATTGTAAACGCTTCCGCTTGAAATCTGCTACGCTCTACAACGTTGTTAAAGATTGTGTTGCCATAGGTAAAAATGCGCAAATAAAATTGGAGAAACTGCAACATTAGAATTTCATATTTCATTCATCAACTACAGTTTAAGCGTCAAGTTGCAGTTTCTATGGTGACAAATGCTAGTCACTTTATCTTCTCGCTTCATTTATTATTACACTATATAGCATCAAACTATAGTCTTATAGTACCAACAATAATTATTACAGTGGATTCATGAATAAAATTTACGAAAAATTGAAGAAAGTTAAAAAAAAAACATAATAAACTATTCTGATATTTCATGTTATTACGCAAAAGATTTAATTCAAGTTTGAATGATTGAATAACGGATCTATTTGTGTCTATGAGTGACGAACAAAGGATTTCCCATTGGAATTGAGTTAGGTATATTTTTGTACTGAATATCCATGGCATTAGATGAGAGTAGAATGAAGGAGAAAAGTAGAAACACTGCACCCGTCATCCCCGTCACCATCCTCGTCACCGTCACCGTCCCCGTCCCGCGGTCTCGGTCCCGGTCCCGGTCGATCCCGGTCCCGGTCCCGTTCCCGTGTAAGAAGTGAGTCAGTGAGTGAAAACTCTCTTAGTGAAGAAGGAGTGGAGGAGAGTGAGAGAGAGAGAGAGAGAGAGAGTGTTATGAATAAAATAGAAAATGGCAAGACGATCAGATGATGTCAATGTCAAATCAGAGTTGATCAAGTCAATCCAAACTGATAAAGGAATGGAATTGGACGTGAAAGGATATGATGATTTCTTTTCCTTCCTGTCTACAAAGCATCAGACGCATGTAGACAAACCTATCTGTTCAGATGCAGACGACAGACCCTCAACTATTAGACTATTAGATATATGTATGACACCCCTTTGATACACCTATCTATATGCACCTATATCTCCTCATATGCACACACACACACACACTCCACTCCACTCCACTAGCACTCACCAAAGGAAGAACAACGGAGGACGCGGACGAGAAGGAACCCCATCCTCTCTCTCTCGTCCCACTCAAATAGACAGAAACTGTAATGTCTACATTGAAAGCTTCATAGGTCTACATTTAGGTACATGACTAACTATATCCAATTGTATGATTTTTTTCCCCTTCAACTTCTTCGTGTGAAAAACGAATAAAATATCAAAAAGGAGAAAACAAAAATGTCCCCAAGAATCAATTTGAGATAAAAGCACTTTCAATTTTCTTCCCTCTTTTTTCTTCAAACTCTTCTCTCTCTCTCTCTCACTCTCCCACTCCCTCTGTAATAATATACGCCTATATACAGTGGCTATACAGGATATATGCACGGAGCATATATGCAGTTACTATTCTACTTTTTGGTTTTGTCGTCTCCTTCTTTTCCTATCTATTCTCTCTCTCTCTTAGTTGCTCACTGTTCCCCTATTTCTTCTCTCTCTCTCTCTCTCTCAGCTCCTTTCCATTTCGTCTTTCGTTTTTGTCCTCACATCGCTTTCTGTTTTTGTGTTCTTCATCTGACAAAATATATTTCTTCTCTTTCTGAATTCCCATTCTTTTTTAGACTCACTTTCTCTAACACTGAACATCCAGCTTGAGTGCCTATCCATATACAGTGCCCACCACATTAACTATATAGGTATATAGGAACATGCTTTTAATACACTTGTATATCCAGAATACAGACCAGCACCCTTCGTTCCTTCCACTTCCACTGGACTCGTACTACAAACAATACTGGAAAACTGGAAACCAGACCACACAACAGAAACCTATAAATGATATCTATATATGACTGACTGACTGCTCAGGATTCAGGATGCTGTAGGAAGTAGGAAGTAGTGCATTATAGATTATATAGATAGGTATAGAAGCCTGCTAAAAGAAAATACATATATATTGTGTATCTCTTTACCACTTAGGAAGAGTCAGAGTCGGAGTCGGAGTCGGAATCGGAATCGGAGTTTGAGGAGGGACGTTACATTAGAGGTAAAGATGCTATCGAATGAATAAATATATCTATATATATATGGGATAGGGATGGGAGAATCTCAGGATATGTCCTGTCCCACAAAAACCTAAATCTACACACAGGGAAAGAGGCAGGGACACGTAAACATTTTACCGTTTACTCTTACACATTTTACCTCAAGAAGATAAGATGAAGTAAACCTAACTGACTTGACTTGTCTTGAGGACGCTGGCGGTGAACCTACCTACCCCTCGACCACACACACACACACAGCCAAATATACACATGGATTACCCAAGTAGGGAAAAAAATATACTTTACTCTATTTTTCATCCTGAGCAAATAAAATATCATCATATGTAAGGGAGGTAAGGTGCCTATCTGTACAGCGTCAACGTCTATCTCATTCCCATTCCGTGCCAAACCAGTAACCAGTCGTCGTACGAAACACACTCAAGACGCACCCAAGGCAGACACTATACTATATAGACAGCAAGGAGGACTCTCTCACTACGTGATGTGATCTGTGAAACGTTCAGACTTTGAGTTGAAGAAGCGAGCTTAGGTAGGTAGGTAGGTAGGTAGGTATACTTATTATGTATAGTATAGCACATTCAATGTATGCATCCCCAGCCTATATGTATACAGTGTTCTACAGGGACGCTCCAATCGACAATCTACAATCTACACCCTACATACTTGACACATCATATGAAATAAAAGAGAAAGAAATGGATAAAGAAGGAGGAGAAGAAGAGAATAAAAAAACGTAAAAATCAAGTCGAAAAACTCACATCATATCATACTTAGTTTCACACAAGTCACAAAACCATTTTAGCTCTATAAAACTGTCTCCTTTTCCTCCTACTTTCTCTTTCTCTCTTGTGTTGTTTTCTTCAAGAAAAATAAAATCTAACCAAATCCAAAACCCCAACCAAAATATAAAAAAAAAACTAAAGAACCCAAGGAACACACTGAACACTAAAAACATAACATAACTTGAAGGAGGAGGAACAAGAGAGGGAAAAAGCTCCAGTACTCACTTATACGTACTTACTGTCATCAGTCTCTCATCGTTTCTCTCTCTTTCTCCATGTGCATCTGGTTTCTCACTAAAGTCCCTGTCTACAAACAGTGTAGTAAGTCGTCGTCATAGTGGTGTGTACACACACACACACACACACACACACACACACACACACACACACACGGCGGTGCCCTTCACCCAAAAATACATTGGTTATTTCAACAACTTCCTAACAGCCGAGCAAACAAATACATACAAAATTCAATTCCAATTTGTGTTTTCAGTTTAATATAACTTTGTCAACAGTTCAGCTATCTTTATATCCTTATGTCAAGAATTTCCTCCTAAACTATGTTAGTACACACACTCTGCAATGGGGAGACAAGTAAAAGTTTAAATTGCAAAAGATTCAGAAAAAAACAGGAAAATGCTTCCAACGAAAGAATGGGAGAATAGAAATTGAAAAAAAATATATAGAAAAATAGGGAGGTAGAAAAAGGAAAAAATGTCTTAATCCAAATGTTATATTTTTTGAGAATTAGATATCCTGAAAGACATTATGAATGAACAGGTAGTAATGCTATAGGGTAGGTACTACTAATTTTAGGCATGTATAAAATATATGTGGGAATATCAGTAGGTTCATATGCATAAAATAGCAGTTGGGTTGGGAGACGAAGCAGAAAAGAGTTATGTGTGATTTTTTTAAATTCTCTCCCCCAAAATATACATTTACTATCGTGGACATAAATAATTTGTACCCCTCCCAGGGTCAGGGCCACTGCCGACAACACAACTCCTAGCCCCTACAGATTATCGCGCGGTATTATTTAAATGTAAAATTTAAAAACAGGTTATATGAAAATTGAAAAATGACAAATAACTTAGAAAAAAATGTCTGTACGAGGAGAGACTGACGATAGTGAGATGAGTTTATAAAATAGTATATACAAAGTACCTACAGATTTTGTTTTTTTTACTTTCTCGCTCAATCGACACTCGACATTTTTATAAGAGAGAAAAAAAGTCAGAATGAAATTCCACTGACTTATCACATGTAATCATGTGGAAGGAAACAAAGAGTTTATTCATGGAAAATTACTCGCAGTGGGAAATCCTAATGCATGTAGTTGCTGTGCGGAATGAGAGTGATGGGAGCTTAAATTAGAGGAAAAAGGAAGACGAGAGTAACTGAGGAAGTGGAAAAGGAAGCAACATAAAAAGGATGCCTATATAGATGTACAACTTTACTACTACTGCTACTACTGCTACTACTACCACTACCACGAGGCGTGAAGAGGAGAGACGACGATACAATTACAAATATGTGAGGCCACACCAACAACCGACAACCAAAAACCAAGCGACTCACTAGTCAGACTCATGCTCTTGGTGATGTTCCTTCTTGCGTCGTGTTGTTGTTGATCCTCATCCTCTCGCATCCTCATAATGCGAGGCCTTCATATTATGTACAAACAGCTCAACAGCTTCGGCTTCTCCCACTCTCACCACGAGGAACTACGACTACCCACACCCACTGCCCTACCACTACCACATGTTGAGGTAAATATCGTTTATAGAGCATCACCATCATCATCATATCCCCAGCTACCTACCTACCTTACCTACATAATTACACAAGACACATACAAACAATCCAGCCCCACATAAAACTGCTTATTTGCTCCTTCATACTCTATGTAGGTAGGTAGGTGGGTAAGTAGCTACATATTTGGATCCACCTTATACACCTCACACACAAATGCATTTCTTTGAATGACCCGACACAGAGACGCTCATTCTCATTCTCATACAGACTACCTATATACGGTTACGGTTACGGGTCGGGATACAGCACATTCCTTTTGTGAAATGGAGAGGCCCAGAGTAAATGAACTGCCTACCTACCTACCTACTGGATGACTGGATGCTGCTCACATTGATGCTCCTGGCAGGCAGACCAACCATTTTGACTCTCCTTCTCCCAACTTAACAAACAAAACGGAGCTAATAGACCAAGAACAAGAGAGCATACCACACTACAACCACAGAAGCTCAGCATGAGCACGGACGGCATCCACAAAATACTCTCCTTTTACCACTACGACTACGAGAGATTACTGTATTACTCAACCATTTTTGTTCTTCTCGGTAGGTAGGTAGGTAGGTAGGTAGATACATTTAAAGTCTTCTCCTAATCGTAATCATACTACTCATATATGGCTGGACTCTGGACAAACGCTTACTAGTTAATCTTTTATAACATCTTAGTTACAGAAACAAACTTGAACGCTCATCACTTTACACCGGCGAATTAATTATGTCTACATCCACCTGGTCCTGGTCCTGACCCTGTCCAAGCCAAAAGCGCCTAAGCAAAACTATATACAGAAACTGCACACACACAATATCAATAGTAAACATTGAAACAAACCAATAATCAAATCCCAAAAATTGAGAAATTTGATTCGTTATCTAGAATTTGTCTGCTTATTGTTCATAGTAAAATAACCATGATCTATTTTTGTTAAAGATTTTGCAAATACATACAACTGCAGGCATGTAGGTACCTATATACATAATGGAACATATAGTACGTGATGAGTTTCCCATGTTCCCCACTACTTGTTGTATTCATGGAAGCACAACTTTATTTCGTAATGGCATCAACAACAGTTGAATTTCCAATCTGGAGTTTCTTCTCCTCTCCGTACATCTCCTATTGTATATACCACCTACCTTGAGACGTACCAGTAAGACTTGTTCCTATTCCAGGTTCAACCTTTCAACTCAAATCTTTCCATGTCTCGGCAATGCCGAAAATGTGTCTGTGTGTGCGAGAGGGAGAAGAAAAAACAAGCAGAGGAAAAATATGGTAGAGAAAAAAAAAGAAACAGATTTTCAATTGAAGTCACACACACTCGAGTACTATTTTCTCAAAGGCAAATACATAAGCGTCAAGTTTACGTAAACATATACGTAAATAAAAGCAAACGTGAGTCGAGAGCCTAGAGATATGTGGAGTTCCATGTACATATAGGTAGCGTCGTCGTTCCCGTCTTTGCCGTAGGTAGGAAAATGAAGGTAAGTTTTAGATACAAAACGAGACACACACACACACACGCCACAGATAGTTTCGTCTTCCAATTTCATATTATTGGGAAACATGTGTTCTGTTCAGTAGTCAGTTGTAGCTGTTTAGTGAGTATTATGTATATTCAAAATCCGCAAGCCTACATTTCTACCCCTGTCCATTATGGATCTATCTCGTATATTTTTTTTTCATATAATATGCTTATGCTCTTTTTGCCTTTACTAGGGATGATACAGGGAAATGTGATGTCAAATGCCATGGAATATCTGTATATAGTATATAGGTACTGATTGTGAGGATTGGAATTGGTGACTGTGTTGCTGAAGCTGGAGTTGGAGTTGGACTTGGAATCTATATCCCATTCCTGCTGGCAAATATAAGGACACGTTCCCAAAATACAAACGCAAGAGAAGGATAATGCATAGGGCTGAGACTCAAATAGCTCAGAGAATGGGCTCACACAGAGTGCACAACAACACACACAAGTCTGTAGATAGGGCAAAAGGGAAAAATTCTTGTTTTCTTTGATAAATGTTTCAAACAATAATATGTGACATATTGCTTATTAAATTATTTCTGTTTCCGATTTTTATGCTCCCCTTCTCCCTCATTTTTTTTCTGTGTGTGTGTCTCTGCTCTTTTTATCCGCTCCGATCGATTTGACATAAGCACTCCTACTATTACTATTACCAGTCTTACTATCAACATAAACGTTTACGTTTACGGCAACTGCTGTACCCAAACAAAGATAGAAGAAACTGAGCTACTCATAGTCTAACATGGACTTGATAACTTGCTCTCTCTCTCCCTGCCTCCCTTTCCCATTGCTTTGGCTTACGCTATGGTATTATTTTGGTGCGTAGAGCTTCATCGTTTTCCTACCCTCACTCATTTCTCATGATTCCCTTTCTCCCTTTCACTTTCCCCGTGTAAAACTGTATAATATCTAGGTACATTTTAAGCTAACTTTAAGTGAAAAAAGAAAACCTACATTTTTTAATTTCTATTAATATTAATTTCATTAATTATTAATGCTGAATAAACTGTAATAATAATTACAAAAATTTTGCTAACAAATTTTTCAAAATAATCGGACAAAAAATCGTGTGATTAATAATTAAATGTGTGGATATTTTCAAACCATAAGAAAAGAACGTATTTGTCATTATATGTGCAGGGACTGACAATTTAAAATAAATTAGGCTCACGCTGCCCACGTTTAGGATAGAAGAATACATATTTTGAGTTTTGAAATTAAAATCAAAGTTCGATACTGCGACTACTACAGGAAGAAAGGGCTGCTGGCCGCTTGCCATGAATACCATAGAATTCATGGCTTGAGGAAATCAAAAGCTCCGGGAAGCTCTTGAAAAGGATGCCGGTAGACCACAAAACATAACACTACTATTTCACCACACTTTTCTCTTTGTCTTTCAAGCTTTAGCATTTACACTTGACGCTTCTTTAGGGCTCTCGCAACCACTTCATATGATCCACAAAGCCTGTTCCAACACTACTCTACTTTATTGCCCGGGTGGTCTTCGATTCAAGATATTCTCAAGTGTTCACCTATTCAGGGAGTACAAGTAGTAGTAGTAAATAGTTTTTCACTCGAGTATTGGTGGAACAAGGAAACAAGTGAAAGTTCTTGTTCAATAGGTCCATGCCAAAACTTCAAGAGCTATAGACAATACACCCATTATACATATAGGTATGTAACTGCTCACACATGTATCCATAGTGTAACATGCCTATATATACGACTCTGAGATAAAATACCTTCAAGTTTATAACACACACACACTCGCACGCCGCACGCTTAGCGTAGAACATGCAGTATGTACATGCGTGCTAGTTGTTCCACGACGAGAGAATACGATAATTTTATTAGTGATATTTATGTAAGTTTCATATCGTAATAATGAATATTATAATGGACACATGGGTAAAGTTACTAAAAATGTCTGTCTGTAAAGTGTAATCTGGCATTGGGCTTTTTTTTGTGGTTCTCTCTTCTCTGGAAAATAAAAAACGTGAATCGTGCCGAAATTCTGTCGGCGTCGTTGGCTACAGCATAATGTTACAAATTAAAAATGATGGTAGGTATGTCTGTAGAAACGTTGTATAATAGCAATTTGTACTATGCATAATATTATATACATGACCGCTACAGAAGGCCATCGGCATCGGCATTGGCCATGTGTGCACACACCTTAAGCCCAGCGCACTCATCATAACCACGACAAACTTCAATTTTTGGTTTTCCCTTTTGATATTGACGTGTATATTTATCCAGCAATTTACGAAGCAATATTATTTAGTATACCCAGTACTCAGTACGTTCATTTTAATATTCATTGATAGGTGTATGCCCTTATGGAGATGAGATTTAATAACCCCAAAGTGACCATGATGTGTAGTTGTGTGTAGCTATTTATCCATTCACATCAAATTACGAACCTTACATTATCCATCATATTAAAAATATTATCGTTTTTTCAACAGAACACAAGAATATTTTAAGTCAAATTATGATGCTGTTTAATGTGCAAATAGTTAATCTTGTTGAATAATAAGTCTATGCATATGCAAGAATTTCCTACTATACATGATACCATACCATGCACATTGATTTTTATTCTTTAGACTCCTATAGGTATACCTTAGTTTTGCACTGAAGATGTCAGTTTTCAGCTGAACACATGGAAAAAAAAGTTTAATAGTGCTCAAGACATCCCTGTAATTAATATTTATAGGCAATACATACACCTGCTTCCCATATAGCCATGCCATGGTGCGGACGGATATTAAACTGCTTTATAGTTATATTGCAATGATTTTTGTAAAATGTGTACCTTCCCATTAAACTGAAATGAGATAATTCTGCATTACTATTACGATTCCTCAGGAATCAGAAAGGAGATAGATTAAGCAATAACGACAAAAAGTACAAAAGTTTTCCTTCCATTTCCAACATAAAAATCCCGCAACGATAAGAAAAAAGCAAAAGAAAAAAAAACCTGGCAGACAATCGAGCTTGAAAGAGGACAAACACAGACGAGCCAAAAGGCACGGAAAGAAAGTCATATTGGAATCAAAATTTGTGAATGTGGAATGGACAGTCATTACACATACTATTAGACATATGCACATCCACCTACACGTAGTCTAGTACACCGTAGTAAACGCACATCTTTTAGTTGTTGGAGAAGTTTTATACAAAAGACAGAGGATAATAATACTAACGGCAATTTCATGACTACACCACATGCTGTAATCAAGCGTAAATATTATCATTAGGAAACCACAGCATGACATTATATATTGTATGGCAAAGGTCACGCAATCATTATAAAGCTAATATCAAGTATGAAGTCATACTATATAGCACGAGTGAGGGCTCTTTTTTTAGCCTGCATGTCTACCAATGTCCCCTACCAATACCAATGTACCTACCTTATGTACGCCTCCAATTACAGATTATGTTTACAGGGCTGCAGTTTTGACTACGTTCATGTCTAGGGTTTAATGCATGATGCAGTAGCTAGGTACTATAATTATAAAAGGCATTATGTACATACCAGGAGTCGTATTAGTATTTAGTTAATATTATATATTATATTATGACGGCTGATGAACTAAACATGTCTAGGAAACATGTCGATTTTGAGCCGGAGAGTGAAACGTTCACACAAATTTCCAAAATGCCTTTTAATATCCATTATCTATATCATTATTTTTTCCTAAGCACACTATACGTTATATTGTGATATAGCACTATTCGTCATGTAACTTCCAATTAATAATGTAGTCATCGTCCACACATAGTTCGTCAATATTGTAACTACCTATTTGTGTAAAGGAAGCACACAGCACATTTCAAATCCTGATTCTAATTCTGGAAAATGCCAAGCTTGTAGAGTCTCACATTTGATTTACTTACGTTTTGTCGGCATATATTACTATAATACAATGTTTAACTTCCTATGATAACCTCATTGCATCGATTAATTTTAATTATATCCCATATATAACCGTCATTCCCCTAAATTTAATCAATTCACCCTTCTTTTAGATATTGATTTGTTTTCCCTCTCATCCCGGTTCAGTTTCTCTCAATAAAATCTTACAAAAAGCTTACATATATCCTACAAACAAAACCCAACAAAATAAAACAAAACGGCGGCGGCGGCGGCGGCGATTCCAATGAATTATGAAACATAATAATTTTTAAATCGAAATAAAATACAAACCCAGTGTCAGTGTGGCACACTGACTGAAGACGCTCTGAAAAAAGCAGCAGTCAAACTTATATAGTAATTCTACTTTTTCTCTGCTTAACTTTTTGGAATCAGTTGGACTTATGTATATCTTTGTTAGAGGTAGCTAAAAAAATTTTCTCAAAATAAAGCGTACCTACCTATATTGTTTGTATGTACCTAGTTTATTTTGGTATAGTGCTTTTAAGGAAATCTACACACAGGAACAGAAAATAGATCTGATGAAAGTTTAGCTCAAGAGCTAAAAAAAAGAAGAAAGGATGCAGAAAAAAGGCGGAAATAGAAAAGAGCTAAGTTGGATGGGTTAGGTTACACTTAAACAGAGCTAAACTCCTTTTTTGAGAGGAAAAGTACCTTTGCCTTTGTAGTATGTAGGTTCTTTTCCGAACTGTCAAGGTTTGTGGGTAAGAAGCTTTCCCTGGCATTCATCCAACCTTCCCTACCATTTCGCTTACCTTTAGTAAACTACCTACATAGCATGTAACAAATAGTTGTGTAGTCAATTCGCCAAATAGAGATGCTATAATGTGACCCTGGTTCTGGTATCTGAGGGTGGCAGGGAGAAGTGCATCAAACTTTGGACAGTATAAAACACCAACATCAACACCAACAGTGTATCAAACAGTGGTGGACGACTCAGGAAACAATGATGAAATGAATCAAGGTTGAATTTTTGTTAATCGAGCACAAGAATTTGAGCCTACGGCGCGTTTTTTGACACTACCCTACAGCTTTTTAGTTCACATAGATGTTGTTTTATCACAAAAGATATTAGGGTTATTAATTAGAATGCCAGCTTTAATTCCTTTGAACTTTAAATTTTTCTACGTACTACTAAAATCCTAACCAGTTCCTGCTAATATTACCATCTTGTAAATTCTAATTTGTCTATTTTTTGACTGGGTTTAGTAGGAATTGTTGATGAAATTCTCTTGTTATTCGCGCCCA
>JAQFZE010001976.1:0-15904 GCA_034695245.1 Dicyrtomina saundersi | reverse complement strand
CCTACAATGCCCTATACAAACGACCAGGTAAGCACTATATTATATTATGTTAAACCACACTTACAGAACCTGGAGCGGGCAGATTTCCCGCAGCCAAAGGTAGAAATCATAATGCGGATTTAAATGCAAAAAATCAAGTAAAATCGTGCAATGGTAATTATTAATTTGCGTTTGTTTTGCGTATACATATACGTGTAATATGTTTTATTATATCAGAAGGAATCAGGTAAGTAATCGTGATAAGAATGTATATAGGTAGGAACAATAAAATTATGCAAATAAAGATTAAGAATGCAAATTATTTAAAAGATATGACGTTCACTCGTGATGGCTTAATTTTGAAATGTCTCTGGCAATTGCTTCTCATCCGAACATATTCATTAAGTATACCCATTGTAAAATATTTTTACGATTGATTTTCGCCAAATATTTTAATTTAAAAGAGCTTGTCATGGGTTTTGATTTTTTAATTATTTTATACGTTCTTGTATTATGCCATTTTTTCATAAGTTTTACTGTATGCTAACATGTACATAATTCATTCTGCGCGACTATTTGCTACTACATTACAGTTAAAACCAATACACCTGCCTATAAGTACATATGCACGCATATGTAGGCTTATCCATTTTCTATCATATGATATTATGGTAACATATGACTATGGGTATTATTTCTGTGGCTTAATTGACAAATCATTTTTTTGTATCCCAATTTGTTGCATCTTTACATTATGTAATATGCGTAGAATTGTTTAGATAGATGTATAAGTTATTAGCATCCCACATAAATTCTCTCCATTCCCACAATTATACACCAAAGGCGGGGCGGGGCAAGGAGATTTGGCAGACGAGCTTACAGAATCCGATAATGTCTTATAGACAGTTACTAATAATTAAATTCGGAATAGAAGACACTGGCAAAGGAATGAGGCGTAAGCTTTGAACCGATTCCGCTTTTCATGACAAGTGATGACTATAAGTAACTAATGTGACATTAGCAAAACAAAGTCGTACACACGATGTATACGAATTTTGTAATAAAAATAAAGCAATAAAATAAAACTAACACAATATGTAATCGATAAATGTGTAGACTTATTGTTAGTCAATTGAAAAATCATTGTAAATACCACGAAGTCGATTCGGGTACAATTATTATACACAAAAATTCATTTTACAGATTCCCAAATGTTCAACATGAGATTATTCATAATTCATATGCATATAGATACGTCGTAATTACAGGTACTATTAAGGATGGTAGACATATTGTTATAGTAAAAATCATTCATTTCGGCCCCCATCCCAACCAGGAAAATTACAGCTGACAGTGACTTTATAATGTCTTTAGACGCGTCAGTGAAATAAAATAATTCGCAAAATTGCAGTTAAAGTACTTCCTGCGTCAATATTAATATACGTGGGTAATTATCACAAGCCCCTCTGGTATATGAATAAGAACCCTACTACATAGTGCTTGGAGGTTCAACATTTCAAAACTAAACGCTGAATTATACATTAAACACGTCTGAAATTAAAAAAATCTGAAGAAGACTCATCGAGCTAAAGATGTTTTTATCGAGCCAATTGTGTGATTAGAGCAGCACACATTTCGAAAAACTCCATGGTGTGATGGCTACTGCCATTGCTGGTTAGAGCATTCAGAACTTCAGCACCTATATCAATAAAATATAGCCAATGTTATCCGTTAAACGTAAATGACAATTATATCAGCCGCGACGACATATCATACAACCTCATTAATTGTATGCGCTGCATTTGGGAACAACTTACTGTTTGCTGCAGATGGGGCATTTTCTTGCTCTTCACAGCTAACACTCTTAAAATCCAGCAAGTAACTTTTGTAGTCCACTTGATATAGCTGCAAAGACATTTTGGCGTGCTTATTTTCAGAGGAACTCTTCCGACGAACTCGAACATGATACGGATTAACTATTTTCCATTCCTTAAAACAAAGTAAATGCAAACCTTTTAGCAATCCGCGTAGAAATCGACGACGTAGCAATTAACAGATAAATAACTGCAATAGAAACTTACAAAGTCCAGCATTTTCATGGCCCGGTAGACTTCATTCATTATATCGTGAGGTTTACTCTGTGATCGAATTCCTAAATGCCACTTTGCCCTCTTCACCCCACTACTTTTGTGACGATCTAGGTTATTGGCAGCAACCGCCGACGTGGAAGTTATGACTCTCTCCCTCAAAGCTACACAATTTGAACAATGCATCACATAATTAAAAAAATATAAATGTGTATAGCTGCCAACTGCGACTGTTTTTATGTGGCAAAATAATGTCTAGTTTTTCCTTACGAGCAATTCTTTCAGGATGTGGCCTAACTGAACTGTGGAACCCATCTACAGGAATAACTGGAGCTGGTGGTGGGCTGCTAGCAACATAAAAATCTTTCAATTCAGCTTTAGCTGCTTCGTCAGCAATCCTTCGGTTGTCGATTATTAGATGATAAGCGATTGCTAACTGGTCATGTGGATCCCCACTAAGTAAAGCGGAATGAACCTCGTCTTCAGGTACTCCAAATTTCTAAATTACAAAAATATAATGAATAACTCATTCCTCTGAAGAGTAAAAGGACCAAGGAATTTCGGAATATATTCTAACCTCACAAACTTCTGACACAGCTTCAGGCTCGATGACAGAGGTATCCTGTTCGACAGGCGATGGGAATAAATACGTAGGTAGATCTTTTTGAAACCAATCATGTTTTCTACAAAATCAAATTTTCAAGCATCTTTTAGTTCTAAAGCAATCGAAATGTTTTTAACTCGTCTCAAATTGTAGCTTAATCGAAAATAGCCGCATGGCAATTGAATATAGATAATTTAACATACTTGATTTCTTCGACCGTCGCCCGCTTCATAGGATCAACCTGCATCATTTGACATAACAAACCGACCACAGTTTTATTTAAATAATCTGGAACCGGGAATACGCCAGCTAGATTACACACAAGATATACAATTATATAATTATCATTCCCCCAGACTCGATAGACTATTATTCAAAGGCATAACTTTCAATTCGCTAGCTTACATTTAATCTTTCTAAAAAGTGTTGGCACATGTTCATCATCAAATGGCAATGTGCCACAGAGCAAAGCGTACAGAATCACTCCACAGGACCAAATATCAACTTCTGGTCCAGCGTAAAGTTTGCCCGAAATTACTTCAGGGGCAGCATAGTTTGGAGAACCACAGCTCGTTCGAAGGAAATCTCCATCCATCATCATATTAGATAAGCCTGTTTAATTATTTAAAATTATGACTATAGATTGTCAAATAATCCTGTCAAGCAATAAGGGTACTTTGAAGATGAAATGGACTTAACTAAAAATATGTAAACCACTAACGTTTGCACATGCAACACTCTATTAACTTACCAAAATCAGCAATTTTAACGTGTAAATTGTGATCCAAGAGCAAATTTTCTGGCTTTAGGTCCCTGTGAACAATCATATGCCTGTGACAATAATCGACCCCAGAAATAATCTGCTGAAAAAATCGTCTGGCTTCGTGCCCCTTTAACTGAAAAAAAATTTGAAATTAAAAACGTTTAAATGCATAAATATGTAGTACATCCCTCGGTTGCCTTAATCCAAACTGACTACATTTTAAAGGGAATTAACTATTATAGATACTCAGTATAGGCTGGACTTACTTTTCCGTGTTTTACAATGTAATCGAAAAGTTCTCCCCCGGACACGTATTCCATAATCATAAATATATCTGTTGGGGTGCTAATCACTTGATACCTGATAAAAACAAAAATAGCAGTTAATAGCTATATAACCTGTTAAAACTTTAAACGTGGAGCTCCATTGCAGTTAATGTAATATTTCCATAAGGGTACAGTCGTTTCCGTACATGAATAAACGAAATGGCTTTCGCTTGTTATGGTTAAAGAACGCAATCTTGAGCGTTAAATATCATAGTAAAAAACAGAACAATGAAAATGGAATAATTAAAAGGCTGAAAAAAATATATCCTGCTATGATTTTGAAAAAACTCTACGATTCGATTCCAAAAAAAGATTTACATAATGTAAAACATGTTTTTAATTTTTAATATTACAGTACCCCTTAAAATTGTGTTCTAATTTCTACCCGTATTCATAATTTAGTTTAATGTTGAAATACTAAATTACTAAACCAAATCTAACATGTAAGTAGTGCACCATTTTGAAGGTCGGCAAGAGCACATCCAGCAAATGATCACCACAAAGAAAATTTGAACATTCTACAATATTTTTTTCGGAGTTTCCGAAAACAAAAGTCGGGTTTTTTGAATATTTAAAAAAATCTTCAAATCTTTAATTTGCAATTTTACTTATGTAAGTACAGGTTCCACTAGTAATTACCGTTTGAATGTGTACAATATGAGGGAGTGACCGGTAGAAATTTAAAGTTTTACATTTGGCGGGAAATTCAAGTAAGCTAATTTTCAATACCAATGGCAAAATTAATAATTCGCCATCCCTGTGAGAGCCACAATCGCGTGACGGCTAACTCTTTTTGTTATTATAATAATAATTACAATTACTTACATTGCGAGCCAATGCAATAGTCCGTCAAAAAAATTAAAGGAATGCGCAAAATAGATAATGTACATGGGCTGGGGCCAAATCGGCTCACTGAATAAATTATTATAAATAGATTCTGACTGAGTATACTTACGAACGACTTACAATTTTATTATATGAGGATGTCGAAAGAGTTTTAAATTTTGTATTTCTCTTCGAATCTTTCCGACGACATCAAGACTTTTGATTTTTTGCCGATTCAAAATTTTGACTGCCACCTTATGTCTTGTAAGTTGATGTTCCCCAACTTATTAAAAAAAATATATGTAATCTTTTATTTGTGAGTAACTTTATATTCAGATATCCAATTTTTCGAAATAAATATATCACTATTATTGTTTCTAAATCTCAGAGGAACCTTTAAAAAAATGTTTTCAATAATGAGAGGAAAACTAAGTAACACACACAACTTGTAACTTACTCTTTACTTTACCAAAAGTCCCAACACCCAGCGTCTCACCGAGCACATAATGACCAATTTTGACCATGGGATGTTGATTGGAACTTGCCGGCACAGGAGGTATGGATGATGTCAAGGGACTCGAAGATAAGCCAGCTCCGTCCGTGACTGATTTGGACACTCCACCAGGACCAGAGATGACATGAGGTCCAATCTGAGATGGGCCTCCACTTGGGCGTCTATCGGCCATGTCTTTAATTAGCTTGTCTCTGGCACTACAAAATAAATATCCAACAATTATAAACAAATATTTATTGATTATTAAAATTTTGACGTAAGATTAACTTAAAATTCTATACAGTTTATTATATTTAACTCCTGTAGCAAAAAAACGAACAAATAATTTCATTGTAAGTACCAAATATGTGTATTTCGCCCCGTGAAAAAAGGATAATGACCAGCAAGTGCGGTGCGGCGTACTAGCTGTGTATACTATAGTATATAAGATTCATTAATTTGGTTTGTCTTTTTCTTAGATTGGATAATTAATATAGAATATCACTTTACAAGATCGATCACTTATATTTCATCACAGGTTCGTCACTATTGTCTACCTATATAAATTTCGAATCTTAAAGCTTCCTAAGTCATGAAGTTTTTACTATTTACAATTTACAAAGGACTAATAAGGTAAAACAAGGTAATTCCGTCCCACCCAGTTTTGATTGAAATCGAATATCAAGTTAAATAAATATCAAGTATGAAGTAGCACTAATTAAATAGAGTCAGAATGTCAAGAGAGATTAAAGCGCATTTCTTATAATATTTGACTACTAATAAATAATAATATAGCCCCTCGTTTGACTGTGTACATGTTCGGGGATATTAATACGCTCCCACGAACAAACTGAAAAAGACAGTCAGTCTCTCACCAGTACCAGTCACACGTCTACCGAGTATATACTTTTTTTTATTTCAAGCCAAAGCCAAAGCCAACATGTGCATGTACTGTATAATTAAAGAGAACGAGGAGATGGGATTCTAGTTTGTTATTCTTCTGCTGAATGTATCAAAAGTGTCGAGGCTACTACAAAAATACAACTTCTTCTTCTTCATTTATTAATACTCTCCTACAATTTACTTAGTATATTATATCCTCTCGTCACTCTTCACACTTCCCATATACTTAACATTTTCAATTCAACATCTCTTTGGCTGAATCCTAAATTTCCTATGGATTGTATATAAGATTGTATAAATTATGTATATTATTATTATAGGAGTAGTGAGACTACATAGAGACGGAGAGGTTATGGTATTTAGGTATCTATTTGATCAGTATGATCTTTCGTGTCCTTAGTTACGAGAACGAGAACGAATGAAACCACTGTACAATTTCTAAGTCAGGTCCTGCCTATCCAATCATAAGTGTTTATCTATATAATGTATGTCTGTTTGTAACACACGACAACACATATGATTAGCTTCCTCCTCTATATTAATGCAGTCTCATGAAGAACTGAAAACAAAACTATATGGTTTAGCACAAGGCACAAACTACGAGCTCCAATAATAACGTCCCATACTCTCAACTTCAGTACTTAGACTACTCGCAATGGCAACGGCAATATCGCAAAATTACAAGTCATTTAGTGGTCTGACTGAGGAGGATATAATATACGTCCAACCAGAACCAATAAATAATCATAATGTCATATCAAAACCTCATATTATGTATTCACAAGACTTATACATGTTCACCACATTCCTATCCCTATCTTTCTTAAAAGTATTTTACCCTTTAATTCAATTGCAGACAACTCAAAGTATATACCTACCCTATAGCCAACTTTACGGGCACAGCTGACTTTGACTCGAGCTTCTGTATAGCAGAGCAGAATTTCTATTAAATAGCATTGTTCTTCAAAAAACTCTGTGACGAACTCAATGTGTATATGTTAAGTACCTACCCACATCACATCTCGCTCAACATCTCTTATTACTGCCTCCTAGTCACATTATCCACCAAGGCAGTCGGGATATGGAACGTTTGGGATTTACAGGATCAGGATCAGAGTCAAGAAATGTGAAGCACATAGAAACTTCTATGTATTTTCCATACATTACGCTAGTCAACGAGAAGAACAAAATGCTAAATGCTAAATGGCAAATGGCTAAATCGTAAACAGACGGACCTATATAACTATATACTGCCACACCATACTCTTGAATGTAGAACTAGACAAAATCAGTTCAGCCTTTTTACAGACTCAAATAATAGGCAGTTGTATTAATTAACTATATCACAATGTAAGTGCTATGAAAGCGCTCTTTTAATAAAATGTGTACATAAGCAAGGATTAAGGGTTATTAGAATTTGACACAAGCATTCTAGTTTTTTTTTGTATGCTCCGCATTTTAATATACGAGAGTAAGTAATTATTTATGTTATAATAAGTTAAGTACAACACGAAGTTCTAATTCATTGGGATAGTTGAGTTCAATAACAAGAAATATATTGCACATATAATATTACAGGAGAGAGGTCTGTAGCAATATAGCAACGCAATTTCTTGTCTTCTAAATATGCTAAAGTGCTCCTTTGATCTCCTCCAAATTATGCATATATTAGCTTCGGTTTTGAGCTGCTAAATTGGCAATATAGCCAATCGAAGTGGAGGTGGTATATCATGTCAGTGGTTACAAAAACTATTTAAATAAAGACGGGTAACCCACCAGGGACCAGGATGGAGCATACTTAAATTAATGATACCATAAGCATAACGGATGTATCTATCGCACTTATTCAACACACTTAGCAAAAGCATCCAAGGAAAGTGTTTACGCATTGTGGTTGTTCATACACGCATCTTACAGTGGCTATAGTAGTTTTGATTAAAAGAGTTCGTGGATGGTAATGCTTTTAGGCTATTACGAAAAACATGGATGATATAGCCTTTCATATAGACGCACATCATATTATGTATAATTTTACCGGCACTTTTTTATGGAAATCTATTCGATTCTACTGCACTACTTCCATCAAGATTAGGGTTTCCTTAATTAAGAATCTCGTCACATATTAAACATCACATTGCACTTTTAATTCAACTGATTTCGTCCACTTACCACTTACCATGTTATTATCTGAGGATAAAAAACCAAATGAAATAGGAGTCACCTCACTCTGCGTATTTAGTAATTTTCAACTAATTCAGTCCAATATTTAACTTTTATTTTATTAAATTGTGAAAAAATGTGTCGCTACCACGAATATAACTTGTGTAACGGAGTCGAAAGGAATTGGATGACTGGCACTGGTGAAGTGCTAAATGTCAAAAGTTTCGGCTTGAGAACGCTATCAAATAATATTTTAATGTTGGGATCCCCTTTCAAGAAATGTTTAAGCATGCTGAAGGGACAACTTATAGTTAGTGGTGCATCGCGGAATACTTTACATAGAATGCAAAAGGTTTTAAAATGAACCTCGGCTCTTGTTTTGCATATTACATGAATATTTTCTGTATAAACTTGCTTAAACTAAAATCCTGGAATTTTCTTCTTAATTTTTTTTTTCAATCGAACTCCTATTATTTAAGGTGCATAATAACAATTTTAACCTACATGGCAAATGGCAATACTCTTGATGTCATAAATTATTCAAAACTTTCATTAGAAAATGAAACGGAGGAGAACTTTGGAGGAGAAATGGGATGGAGGAGTAATGGAGCAAAAAAGGAGAAAGAGTACAGAGGAGAAGTGGGTAGGGGAAGAAACGGGACTGAGGGGAAATAATAGCTCTATAGAGAAGGGTTGGGGGAGAAGTGCGATAGATTCACAACTACTTAAACTGCGTTGTTAGTTCAAAGAAGAAGGGCATGTATTCCTCATAGCTACGAACATAAAACAAACACATCTCTCAACTTAACATGGAATTATTACGATATCTACTGCGATTTTTCAAGGTCAAGGAAACCCGTATCGTATCACAGTCAGTAGTTGTTATCAGTTACAATTAATTTGAAGGCTGAAAACGAACGGGGAAAGTGGTACTGCCATGCTTGGTGTGAGATTACCTTTGCTGCTTCTGTCGAAGGGAGTGCTGCACGTGTGGATCCGGAGATGTCAGCTCGTTCTTTTTCGAGTATTTGCGGGTAAGATCCAAACAAATCCCATCGTCATCCCTTTTCTTTACCACTAATCGAGGCTGCAATGAAGTCAACAAAAACTCTGGTAACACATAGCAACTTACACAGGTTTACATATAACACAAGTTTAAAAATATATCCATCTTTTGATCTTTGTGTTGCCCTATTAGTTCGAATGTCTCAAATTATAGTTTAGTATAGTGGTACAGGGAGCGTGTGTTTGTCGTTTATATTATGGTGTAAATATGTTGTCTCATTGTATGTATGTCATCACTAGATATGCCTTCTCTCAACAAGTTATACTTTTGGTACTGATCTACCTACTGCGTTCCCTATACTCTGATTTAATTCTATATATTTAAGGCTCACGGTGCGGTGCGGTGTTCTCTGCCATAATTTTGTCAACCAGTGAAAATATTTGCCACAAGCCACTTGTATTTTTGAATGATTGCAGAAATGTATGCGCATACATACCTATATATATTTTAGCAAAGTTATTCATGTTTAAGCTTTAGCTTCAGCAGAAGCACATATACCTAATTGTGCTCAAAGTTGAACTTGGGTTTAAATGTTTAAATTCAATAAAAATTAATACATGCAGAATGCAGGAAAAAAAAGCCCTACTTAAGATATAACACAATAATATTGATATACCTACACTACATACTGTAGTAATTAATGAGGGATCATTGAGTTGCGTGTCGCATTACCGAATCTCAAATCACTTAAGTGCGTGACATTCATCCAGTCAAATAAATGCAAATAGTAATTGGATAGTTTTAAATTTGCCTTGTAGAGGAGCTCAATTTTACAAAATAATACACGTACAGTGTGCACAGTTCGTTTAAGTTCCTATAGCTATATAAAAAAATATTAGTAAGTAGATAGGTAGGTACCTTTATTGTACAATTGCCTATCTTTACTGAAGAAGGGAAATGACCAAAATCTGCTAAGTAATTACAATGCAGTTTAGTCATTTTGCTCGTTCAGTAACGCTACATAATATGCTTCAGTTTCATGCAGCCGTGTATAGGTATTCTTTCAATTATGCATATTTTATTAGAGGTCATGAAATTGATTTTATGTTTATTGAATAATGTGATTTTATTTTTAGCATAAACCT
Source organism: Dicyrtomina saundersi (assembly GCA_034695245.1). Taxonomy (NCBI): domain Eukaryota; kingdom Metazoa; phylum Arthropoda; class Collembola; order Symphypleona; family Dicyrtomidae; genus Dicyrtomina; species Dicyrtomina saundersi. The sequence continues at coordinate 5,613 of JAQFZE010001976.1, read as the reverse complement.
CGCAAAATGCAACGTGATAATTATCATAATGAATTGAACCCTATCTCTCTCTCTCTCTGTCAAGAGGTAAATCCGCATTCCTGACTCAGTATCCATGTAATGCTATATGAAAACACGCAACCCTCGTGACAAGACCGTTGCCTTAGATTTTGTTTTCCGCGACCCAATTTTACTTAGGTACTAAAAATATAATGAGATGCATACTTATTACATGCGCTACAGTCAAAAATTCAAATAGTAAAAGCTTCACTCATCGTCAGACGAGTAAAAGGAAAATAATCTTGCATGAGATCTGAGCGAGTGAGGCAAAGCATTAGCCTGAATTGGATTATAAATAATGAACAACGTTTACTAATGACGATCAAGCAAATTACATTCTTAGAACTAACACACGCACAGAATTTAACAATAATTATTATGCTATATTCTACCGCCGCGCCGTCCACTGGCCAACCAAACTTATATGTAAAAATAAGACCGAGTCCGAGACTGAATACAAAAAAGCAATAAGCATCATAAAAATAATTTTTAAAAAAATGTGTTTTAATCCAGAAGAACGTCTGGATTTCTGGAGGTTAGTTCATAACTGTAAAATTAGAATAGTTGGTTAGTTTCATATGTTCCACTTATGTCTGCAGTTGATGTTGACAGTTGACGAGTTGACAGTGTGTTTCTGTGAAAGCCGAACATAATCTAACTCTAGTTAAATAATCTTATTTCTAATCGTAAGCTAAAGTGCACTCCAGCAGATTACTATGTAAGTAGACTCGCGGAACTTCCTCTCCACTTGGGACTACGTGTGCTCGATAAATCAATGAATAAAAAATCAATCAACTCCATAGTGCTGTTGTGTACAGTTGTACAGGCATGTAAATATGTAGGTAGGTAGTTAGGTATAGGTATAGGTACAGGTACCTCTAGGTATAGATAAATTCCATATAGTCCTGGATACACGAGCCAGGATTTGTATTAAGTAAACCAGGCGAGCAAGGGGCAATGCTACTCACCCAAACTCAGCGCTCGGCTCAACATACCTACTCAATTATTATCAAAGTGAAGTTCTTACGTGTGGAAGTGCCGGTGAAAATAAGGGCGACAGCTTGGGTTCAATGACAGAAATCATTTCTCTGCAGCAGTTTCTTTCTAAAAATTAGTATTTTCAAAAATGTTTGTACAATGAAGCACCGTAATTATTATTAGTACTAATAGGTTAAATTCTGCATACTGTTCAAAACTACTTAGGTGCAATGCTTTTCTTACAATAAAAAAAAATCTGTGAATTTCAAAAACAAAAAAGATATTTTTAGGAAATTATAGTAATAGTTCTGAGATACTGCTATGCCATGGTAGCTAAATTTCATATAGAAAAATCTGGACTTCAAAAAAATTTCAACAAGTAGACTATATAGTATCAAAATCAAAATGTGTGAACTCACCAACTCACCACAATGATTGAAATGTTAGGATCCACTCCAGTGTGAAAAGGCCATGTTGTTGCAGCAGTATGTAGTAGGAGAGGAGCACAAACTACAACTGGCTGATTTTTTTGACGGAGAATAAAAAGTAAATAAAAAAAAGTTTTTCAAGGGAACTACAAGAAAAACCCGACATGTTCCTCCGCGTACATGAAATTGATAAATAATTGAAGGAAAGGTTGAGACATTAAATAATTGACATGGGTTTGACAATATTAGGGAAACATGGCTGGCTCTCTTGAGAGAGAGAGAGACTGTCGAGTCTTAAAAAAAATTGTTGTACTACACCACGACGGCTAAAACTACACAGATATATATATCTTGCTCTCCTACTCCTTCGTAAAAAAAATGTAGTAGTTATAATAGTGTATCTGAGCTATTTAAGTGTGTGAGTGTGTGTGTGTGTGTGTGCAATAGTAATAATATTGTATCGCAATCATTGCGTCGTATGAGTGTGTGTACGAGGGTATGATGATGGCAATGGTGATGCCGACCCACCAACTCGCACCGCTCTCTAGTCCACTTGTGATTCTGATGCCTTTTCTTGACAAGCCCCGACTCCCGATATTTCCATTCTGTCTGTCTCCGTCTCTCCGACCTCCTCCTCCTCTCTCTTCCCCATCACTCACAACACAAGGACAGAGACATGACTGAATTACAGACACAAGAGTTAAGTTATAATTAAATATGTGTATAAAAAAATGAAGACGAGTCTCTCCCCCTTTCCCCATTTCAAATCCAACCAAACAACCAACATGGGATATCACGAGAGGATTTTATTATTATTTCTCCCATGCCGTATGCCCTACTATACAACTACAATAATTATTATTACAGATATTGTTATTGTTATTATTCTCAGACTTATTTCATATATTTTACTTACATATGAGTATCATCCCCGCTATCACAAAGTTATCAAATTCTCATTATTCCCTTATATGCTACATTGAAATTCCATCTGCCTCGTCCCTACCATATGACCATATTGCCTGCAGAATATTCTGCAAAACTATAATATTATATATATGTAGAACCAAATATTTTATTGCTAGCTATAAGAACCAGTCAGAATATTTTTAGTAGTTCCGTTTTAAAGGTTGTATATTTCTTCTCATTTAATGGCCCGGCCGCAACAACGCTCCAAGTCAATGCCTAAAACTAATTTATATTTTCATAATAATAATTTTCTCCTCTTTATTGCGTACTATTAAATTCTGGGTTAATCCATTTTTGATCGGATTTTAATTTCCCTTTTAATTCCCTTCAGCGCAGCCAAATGGAAATGGATTATAGACAAAAACTTATTGATTTACCTTGAGGAATAGTAAAATTCAAATATATGAATACAAATAAATGATGTACTGTATAGAAAAACTTTCAATTTCAATAACCTCCAATTCAAGGAAATTGGAGTGTATGCATATAGATTACGACGACGACATCCTAATAGAACCGCGGTCCCCTATATAGCCCCTAGACACGGTTAGCCATATGTGTTGCGTGCTTTATATTTGTGATCACATGGTGAAAAAATTTGTAATCGTAATGATTCTCATGGTCAACTATGTCTCAGTTTCATACTACGCTATCGAATTGAAACTGAAATCGGATTCTTCCATTTCGATTCAATGGTATCATGTCATTGTATTTGAAATAGAAGGTATACATAATATGTCTACCTACCTTAAGGATGTTATAGCTTTTCTGCTCTATTTTCTGTGGGCTTCATTTAAATGTGGTAGTGAGAAGGACTTGCTTACATACATACTGATGCTGAAATAAAATGTGAATTGCATTTTTGCAATAATAAAACTGTCAGACCGTGAGAGAATTGGAAACATGTGTTGGTATTGGTGGAGATCATACTCTTCAATTACCATGTTTTGCATAGTAGTGATATTCTTCTATGCCGATTTGGATCTCTGTAGTCTCTATAGATATATATAATATATGCGCATCTTCGTTCCTGAGCCCAATATACTTGTTAAGGTTATAGGGGGGACCTTCTTGAGAATGACAGTAATTTGTAAAAACAAATATTTATAGGTCATAAAAATTAGTCTAAAAATAAGTTGCATAGTATCGGCTGGAAAAATATGGAGTAAACACAATTTAAAACTACTGCGAGTATATACTTTTTACAGACATACATAACTTTGGGCTTTTTATATTGTATTAATATGGTTTGCATTCACAGAGGGAACCATTCTCTATGCTTAAAAAAATGCTGAATGTCATCGAATGAATTGAGTGAGAGATGGAGATGTTCATATTTTTTTTTTCTTCTTATCATGATAATAATTGTATTGACACGTGCAACGTGGTGTGGTAACAAACGTTGATGTAGGCTTATAATAATAACATTATATAATTATTACATGATTCCATTACTTACGTTAGAATCAACGTGTTTCTTGTGTAGTTACCTACATTAAATCATTAGAATTCGATTCATTCAAATGTTTCGAAGAAAGTCATCTGTACACTTTTCAAATGCGTATATCTGTATACGTCTCCAATTTCTGATTTAATACATTTATAAATTAGGCAAAGTATCTATATACACATACACATATTATTATTGAATTAAGTACAATACCTTGGAATTTTGTGACTGACGCATTTATAGCTAACATGACCATGGAAAAAGTCATGGTAGACAAGCACGGTACGGTGTCGGTTTTGATTACAGCTAAAGCTCTGATTTCATTCTTATCCCGCAAGTTTTGTACACAACAATAATGGTTCATTGAATATTGAATGCTTCCTATATATATAATAATTCTACATATTTGGTTCGTATCCAAGAATTCAGAATGTTCATTCAAATGTAGTTTAATGTTTGTAAAGAAATTGTCGTCATCCTTCCATGACTTTTAGTATACAGGGTGATATTACATTACTTATTTATGTACTTATATAAGTTTGTAGATTAAAAAATATGATGATGATGATGATGATGATGCTTTGATAATTTTACGATCGTATTGAAATACAAAGCCACGAACGCGAACTGCTTTTAATTTTATGTCTTTTTCTGACTTAAACCCAGTTCGGGTCGATTTAAACCGGTGAGTACCATGTCATGCCATGTCTCATCGTCATAGTTGAATAGGGGGACTCCGCATCCACGTGGAGGTTACAGCTATTGTCACTTAGTACATATTGAAATGTGATCCTGCCCACGTTGCGCTTTTATCCATGTGTGTAGATTGGAATGTATTCGCTATAGGTATGTACATTATTGGCTTTTCGTTTTGGTTTTTGGTTCGGCTCCAGTTATATGTTGTAGCTACAGAAATAGAAAAAATATGCACCTAGGTTAGTAGTATGTACTATATTTCATATTATGCCATTGAATTTTTAGGAAAAATCCTGAATGCAATCACGTATCAATAAGTATAGGTGTACAAGAAATTCATCAATTTACAATTTCAAAGACACTCAACATACTAAATCGGAATTTATTATCTTTGTTAGCTGAAATAAGGACGTGCATCCTACTTTATTACACACATTATACTATACGCTAATTAATTGAAAATGTCAAAAAAGTACGAGAGCAAAGAGAGATTTGAAATTTTTGAAGAACATAATAATATTTAAATGAAACAAGTTAAAAGGTATTCTTGCCAAAGCCTACTTATTTTATTTTTATAGCTATATATAATATTATTCCGTATTTTATCCGTATTTTCTGTATATTTTTATAGATATATTACAAGTTTTAGAAGGGTAACCTACGGATCATATAGATACACACAATGCACAACAACTTTAACATAATATTTGAAATAAAAAAAAAATGAATGTTGGCCATTTACTTTCCATCTATTTGTGTTTTTTTTTTGCTTTATCTATATAATCGTGCACTGATAATATTAAAAACTCATGTGAGAACTTGGACGCCTACAACCTTTAAAAGTATACGATGAACAATTAATTGTGAACGTTTTGTTGAAGAAAACAACACTTTTTTGTGACTCTAATTGTAAGTTCTAACCCCTTAAAAACCGGCTGGTCATTGTATTTCCTGTGCGTATTTTGAAAAAAATACTGCTTGCTGTCAGCTGCCATATTGTCTCGTACACGCTCATTTATAACTTATACAATAAGGACAGCTCAAACTGGTTAA
>JAQFZE010001975.1:0-15906 GCA_034695245.1 Dicyrtomina saundersi | reverse complement strand
CGTATATATCTGGCCACTGGCCACTGCCAATGCCACTGGACGTATAGACGTCGAAGTAGAACAGGAGAGAGCGAGGGGGAGAGAGAGAGAGCGAGAGAGAGAGATAACATTTATCCAGGCATATAGTGACAGAGGAGAGAGGAGAGAGAGAGAGAGAAGTAGATGAATAAATTGACATTTAAAATGACACCACTGGGACCGACCAGAGTGGACATGAGCACCAAAAAATGCGGCTATCCTCTTTCCCAGCCTCTCAACCCACTCCACAATTTCCACAACACACTCTCTCACTCACTGCTACTACTCGTCGTCGAGGACTTGAAAGGAGGGGAAAAAAAATAACTGCACTGCTTGTACAGACAGACAGAGAGAGAGAGACTTGTCCCTTCTTGAACAGTGGAGTAGTGAGTGGTAGTGATACATTATTATATCTGCAGTCTGCAGTAACTACTGTTCTTGAGCGAAATCGTTGGTTCGTATTGATATTGGTTTTTATTTGGTACTGGCATTGGTATTGGTATTGGTGTCGGTGTCTGTCTCGGTGTCGGTCTCGGTCTCGGTCTCGGTCTCGGAAGTACACATATACACTGGCACTTGTACTTGTACTTGGATTAGGGTTTATGTCTGTATCGTTTTATAGTTTGTTTTTTTTTGCTCTGTCTTCTCTGGGGTAGTTGGCCGTAACAGTAACTTTCCTAGTTCTGTTTCTGTTTCTATTTCTAGTCAAATGAGTACCGCTCTGTTTGATGTGAGTGTGACGGTGGAAGTGGACCCATGATGTTCTAGATTCTATTCATTCTATAGGGGATGTATCGTATCTAGTCTTATTGGCATTGAAAATTGAAATAGATATTGTAAAGTATAGGCCCTTCTCGTCGTCGTAGAGATGAAGGATCAAGTATGTACATGTAAAGAGATCATTGAGGATAACGCTAACGTCCGTACTTCGTTACGTTTTCATTCTCGCTTTCAGTTTCCATTTTTGTTTGTTTGTGAAGTAAAGTCAAGGAATTGGTATAATACAGCTAAAGGAATAATAATTACATTGAAGTAACGTGTGCGAAAAAAGGTTTTTTGTCATTTGACAAAGTTTCTTCCAACTTTCTACTGGTAGCTTGTAAATTATTGTAAATTCTAATTGTAATTTCCAACAAAATTAACTTGGTTTTTGAAACCAAATAAAAAGGAGAGTATTGAGTTGGGAATGTGTGAGCTATAAATATGGGATGAGGCTCTGTTTTTTTCTGTACTTGTATTTGTATTTGAAGCTGTACTGAGGAAAGATTTAGAGGTACTTGAGAGAGATATATTGGGGACAGACTGGAATTAGAATGGATTACAGGTGGGGAGAGAGAGAGAAAGGCGTAGAGGCTTACGTACAGGAAGGCGAGCGAGTGAGTGAGCGAGGGAGCATCCTTGATATGTACGTCGTGTGAATGTAGAATGTAGAATAGAAAGTTATCTTGAAGAATTTGAGAGTATCAGTAAAAGAAGTGAAGTAATCAACAACATGTTATTGACATGGAAAGTAAAGGTAAAGAGAGAGAGAGAGAGAGAAAATAGTAGAAAGTAGAAAGGATTCCGAGACAAAGATACATAGATTATGTGTGTGTATATATAGACAGAGAGATTTATTTCCCCCGAAAAATTTTTATGGAAAGATATATATATATATAGATATATTTATATAGTAGTATTTTTTTTATATATCGAGGTAAATATCATATTTTTAATTATTTAGAGTAAAGTATATAGCATAGTAAAGTATAGCAAATAGTATATTGTTATTGTATTTGTATTTTTGTGTAAGTTAAACAATATTATAACGATTTAATGTAAACTTTCCAAACTATCTGTAATTCTGTAATCTGTATGTAGTATTTGTTTATAGCTTCAGAGTTAAATTTAAAAGTTTATAATATGATGATGGTCATACCACATTCGTATTCGTAGTCGTATTCGTACATAGTAGGTAAGGTAGTTATATAATCTGTAGGCTATATAGGTGTAGATGGGAGGGTGTAGTGCTTTTTTCGGGGGGAGGAGGGAGAGGGTTATAGCTAACACGTGCCTAGGAAGGTTTGCTTACGTGTGTATATATATACGTGTGTGTGTGTGTGTGTGTTTTATGTTGCAATTGGAATTGTAATTGTAATAGAAAATGTTAGTGTTTGAATAACAGAGGAAACATGAACTGAAATTTAAAAATGAAGTTAAGTACCGTAAAATCTCTAAAGAATTTTCATGTAGGATAAAATATTGTTTTGGAAATTGGAATATTAAAAGCTAACTATATATATATATAACTTATTTTTTTTTGGATCTGTAAAATTCTAAAGTTAATTGTTTAGTTGTATTCCCCTTAATTATACAGTAGGTATTTTGTATATACTATCTAGTAATATCTGTAATTATTTCATTACTTTATATTACAACAATACTTATAATAATATTATTATTATATATCTTTTTTTGCTAGACAAGATAAAATGTCTAATAAAAATGGACATTTCTTTCTCCTCTTCTTCATAAAATGCAAAGACTAAGCTACTAGACTTTAGATTTATTTTAATTTTTAACAGCTTTTTAATTTTGACTTGGAGTAAAGTATGTTATGTATTTTTGTAGTAGGTAGTAGTATTTAACTATGTATATAGTTTAAATTGTTTTATGTAAATTTTTAATAAGGTAAAGATGTCTATTTACTATTCTGTAATCCTTTAAAATTTATTTAAGATTTCTCTAAGAATCTAACTTTCACTTTTCGACTCGATGAGGACAACGCCTACTCCTCTTCTTCTTCTCATTTATTTTTTTTTTCATTAAAAAATATTTACTGAGCGTATAAATTTTTTTTAGTATTTTTCCTTTTTATATATATTTTTTTTTAACTTCTCCAGTACCAGTACATCTAAGTTTTTTTTTGTAATAAAAAGCAAGAAGCTCTGCTTACTTGATTGGTTGTTCGTTTTATTTTTTAAATAATTGTTAAATTTTTAATAAAAGTTTTTATTATTATTTAATAGTTTTACAAGAATCTTTTTTTAAAGTTTATTTTTTGTTTAGTTAGCACAGCGAGGAGACTGCATTTTTTTAAGTTTTGCAGCGGCAAAATTTGAATAATAACATAGTATATATCTTTCCTTCGTATGTATAGTTTTATCGCTAGATACTTTGTATGATTACTATATGGTACTGACGCCAGGGATTGGTATTTTTAAATGCATCGTAGATATATTGGTATTGGTACTGGGCTGGAATAGGATCCAGTTTTAAATGTAAGGTCAAAATTTTTTACTTTCTCTCTCTATTAAATGTAAAGTTGGCTGGCCAGAATAATATATATAAATAATTATTTCTGAGCTTCATCACCTCTCACTACTTACTACTATAAATTAATTATATTTATGTAATATATATATATAGATTAGTATACTAAAACGTTATGTTGTTAGAAAACGCATTTTCTTTTTCTTTCTTTTTTTGATTTTATTCTTTTCCTTTCCTTACAGTTTCTACGGTAACGGGTAATATGAAAACGAGTAAGGGTTGAGGGTTGTGTATTCACGAACAGAAATAGGTATAAATATTGTAAGGTTTATATACTTTTATATATAGGCAGGTATATATTTATATATATTATTTATAGAAACATGTTATTGTATTTTCTCTTCCTGTATCTGTACTGTACTGTATAATTATATATCTATTGTATGTTTTCATTTGTTTTTGCTTTTTTGTTTTTTGTTGAATATTTTTTTTTGGATGTCGAGACAGAGAATCTCACCTGCTGCTCGTGCAGAGAGGGAAAGAAAAATGATACAGGGTGAGTCATCATTCGGTTCTATGGTCACCGTCTTTATCAGGAGGTGTGGGCTTAATGTTGTAGAATGTCAAAGGAATGTTCTCGACTACCGTCGATCCGGGTATGTTGGGTACAGATCTTGTTGATGAGGCTGAGCCAGAACTCAGGAGATGCCTTGGAGATCCTTGCAATGCACGATATTTTGACTCATCCTCCAGTCCCTCCATTTCCTAACGTCATCATACGTACATCATTTTTTCTATTTTTTTTTTGTTTCTTTTTTTTACTTCATGTGTTTTATCTTTCCCTTTCTCACTGTCACTCACTAAACTCAGTGAAAGTACTTTCTTTTATTTTTTTCCCTTTCCTATTTCCTTCCTCACTTCTATAATAGCATGTATACAAATAGGCATAAATATTTTTTAGATATATAATTATAATCCTCAAACTCGTCTTATACAACTGTACTATATCTGTAGTAAGTTAAATCCCTCACTGATTTGACTAACACTGCATACGTATGCACAGCTGTCACGTTTTTCTTTTCCTTCAAAAATATCTTTTTTAAGTTGTTCAGTTTCTTTTTTCGAATTTAAAAAGTCTTTTCCCACTACTAAAAAAATAAATAATAATAGTAATATATATCGTTTGCTGAATGCACTTAAGCTAAAAATATTATTGAGCTGTCAATAAAAAAAATAAGCCAAGTTATCTTCAAAAATATAAAAATCTATGAGTATCAAAAAATATATTCTACGTGTTATGTTTAGTATTGCTACTATTACTATTATTAGTATTATTATTATTAATAGGAAAAATAGTTTAGTTTTAATAAAAAAAGCCGCCGCAAGACATTTAAAGTTTGATACTTTAAATTTAAAATTCCAAGTATATAGCATGAGCACGAAGCATTATTGAAATTGAAGAAACTTTTGGTAATTATAGTATTAGTATTAATGTAAAAAATGTAAACGCAGCAAAACAATCCAAATGTTAAATGGTTAATGAAGTTTTTACAATTAAAAAAAAGGCTATGAATATTTAAGCGGTAACTTTTTTTTGTTATGAAAGTAAAGAAAGTCACAAGCCCATTTAGCCCCAGCTCTTCTCCACACTTGTAGTATAGAGTAGTAAAGATGGAGGGACAAGGCTTTTATTAACGATGAGTAATAATGGATAAATAAATGGAACGGTTTTTGAAATGCATTGATATTGCCAATTATTAAAATGCAACGATACAGTACAAAAATATAATAGTAATGTAGAGTACTCTACATTTCGTAAAAATTGAATTACACTATATTTTCTGTGTGTGTGTAGCTTTGGTTTTAGTTTTAGCTAGAGCTGATGAGAACGGTACATTAAAATTGAGTTAAAAGAAAAATAACTTGTCAATTTCTAAATGAATGAAACGCACAGGAAGTATAGCTATATGGAAATACTTGCGTGAAAAACACTATCAGTGTAATTATAGGTATTGTGATTCAGCAATTGCAACGTTGAACACTTAGAAAACATTTTGTGACGGCTTGAAACTTATTTTATATTAGTTAGACTTACATATACAATGGATATAGAAAGATATATAGCGGAAAAAAACTAGACACATTTGGAATTAGGTGAAAGCTATGGGGAAAGCACTGTGTATATTCTAAACTGTAATGCTTAGCTTTATAGCTGTACTCAAAAGCTGAAGTAGATGCGGACCTTTTCCTAGAGAGCTTTCTCTCGCGTTCGCTGCAGTATGTCTGTACAACGCAATAATGTCTAGAAGAAGTCAGCAAAGTCAGACTGTATGACGGATAAATACACTTAGTCTCACTGTACTCAAAAGACTACAAAATAAAATAAAATGTTTTCAAACATTTCTAAAACGGAATTCTGAATTCATACTTTTCCCCCTCTTCAAACTTTCTCCAATTCCAGTAATGTTTAAAATATCTATCTCAATACAGAAGTTTTCAATTAACTTCCCGAGTAACTATAAATAAACTTGACCACTCCTACCAGTTTCCCTCTTATTAATTATTTAAAATTATTGAAAGCCTCAATTTAGAATTCACCGAATCAAGTACACTACAGAGTACAGTGAACTTGGGCATTTCCCCCTATAGTTATGCTACAAATCTGTTTGTTTGCTCTAGAGCTCTCCCTAACATTCAAGGTAGGCAGGAAACCTACAAACTTCTCCTTGGTGCTTCCAACAAGTAATCACGGGAAGTCTGAGTCAGTCAGGTGTTTTTTTTTGATTGAGTATTGATTATGGCATGGAATATATTTATCGTGTACCGTGACGTGAAGAGCAACTTGAGCGAGAGAGAGAGAGAGAGACAAGAATACAAAGAAAGTGGATGTGTGTGTGGAAAGAACAGAAGAAAACTGACATGGTGGCATGACACACACTGTGTAGGAACAGAAGAAAATTATATTAAGACTTAAGAGAGAGAGAGAAGAAGGTGGATTATACAGGCTGAGCTTGAAGAGTTATTTTGTTTGTTTTTTTTGCGGTGCAGATTCGAGTTCTAGTTTTCTAGGGAAAAGGATTTATAGGGTCTAGTTTTCTAGGGTCTAGTTTTCTAGTTTCTAGTTTTCTAGTCCAGTCAGTTTGAGTCTGATGACTAGTTTTCAGGAAAGCATATTATCAGCATATGTGCATGAGTATCAGTATCTGCTATCAGTTTCGTATCAGTATTTTTGACGACGGATGGATTCTTTCAAAACTTATGAGCTCATAACTCAGCTCATAATACGGTTATCTGTGTGTGCTTGGGAAAAATATACGACTGGTGGTGCTCATAGTAGTTTGTAGGAGTTTGTAGGAGTTGGTAGTAGTACGGGTGTGTAGACGTTACGTTACTGTTATGTTCGTTTTCGTTTCGGTTACTGGGTAATTTACTTCATAGCTCCTCATATGTTAGTCATATCCCAACCACAAATTATTAAAATTATATTCTCTTCTCTCCCAAATCCTAAACTTTCCATGAGCGCAGCAGACCTATATATACCGCCTACTCCCTTCTGCCTATCTTTCTGTATGTCCATATCTATCCATGTAATTGTATGTATACTTGACTAAACGAATTACAGTGAGCTAGTGCTATTTTGTAGAGTCGAGAGTAAAGTAAAGGGGGAAATTGCCGTGAATTGTGGGCATCTACTTAAAGTATTAAAATAAATGCAAAAATGTACCAGACTAGAAGACTGGGGATAGAGACGAGCTATAGTCTTGGGACTGCTCTTGGTCTTGGTAACTAAGGGTACCTTTGCAAACATCACATTATGTAGTTGTGGCTGAGCTTATAACTCCTCGTCCTGGTTATGGGGCTGCTTCTTCATACACTAAAAATGTCTGAGGGAAATCTCCAGAGTAATTGTTTACATGTGAACAGAGAAAGAGAGAGAGAGGAATAGGATAAAACCGGGACCGGGACCAGGACCGGGATTTATTATATTTTTTTTCGAGGGATTTGAATGCTGTTCGAGTTCGAATTTGACTCTGACTGGTTCTGGTCCTGGCAAAAACACTATTAATATGAATGTAACGGTTAACCTGTTTCTGTGATGGAGATGCGATGCGATAGCAAAATGGAACACTGAGGGATTTATTTTGTGAATTAATGGTTAGTAAGTCACAACTTAAACTTACCTACTAATTGGCAAGAGTGCTTTTTATATAGGCGCTTGAAGTGGTTATTTTTTGAAAGCTTGATAGATTTTAATTTTTTGGAAAATTTTGGAAATTTTGAAATCGAGAAATCAAAATCCACCATCCATTAGTGTCAAAGCTTTGTGGATTAGGAGAGACTCCTATAATCAAAATCGTGCATTGCAATAACATTAATATAGAGAGAGAAAGAGTTAGTTATACATAATTATATGTAGAGAGGAATACTTGTACTCTATATGTACTGTGTAAACAGACTACGGACAAGACGGGTGGCTGAAACTGGGATTATATATAGTTAGAGGCATATGTATATAGAATGAGAAACATATAGCGATGATTACTTCTACTTCTTATATTTTATGTTAGTATTATTAATATATTGTTCCTTCCTATAGATCCTATATTAAAAATTGCTTATAAAGGTGTGAGGGGGAAATTGTGAGTGCGGAGCGTACTGTATACATACATATAGGTATATGCGTCCTATTCGTGTTACTCTCCGAGTTTTGTAGAAATTCTTTTTCTTTCTTTTCTTTTCTTTTTTTTAGTAATTAGCAAAATTAAAATTTCTTTCTCCATTCCGGTTTCTTATGTGATTCATTTTTTTTTTCAGATTAGATAACAAAAGTATAAATAATATTAATTGGAAATGATAACGTATGAGTCATGGGTTGAAAAACTTGTAAAAAGAAAAGAAAATGTAGTAAAAGTGTAAGTCTAAAAGTTAGAAAGAAATGTAGCGTACCTACACGTAAATCACTCGTCTATATCTGTAGTTCAAAGTATTAGTCTGGATTCAGTTATTAGAGTTGGAATTAAGTGTTTTCAAATCAGGTAAATTTCGTACTGAAGCAGTACACCAACTCTCAAGAGAGACTCGGCTGCGGCCGGTATAAGCAGCTTGTAATTACTCATTAATATTTTTTGATTTTTTTTCTCTATTTAAAAATTTCTTTAAAAAAATAAATTTTGTGATATTTAACAGATGTAATTAATTATACATACAAAGAAAATATTGAAATTTAAAAATGTGGGCTGTACAGTGCCAGCTAATGAGCGATGATATGTACAGCAATAGTAATAATAATTAGATGGCTTTGACATTCCTGAGTGACAAAAAATGCAAAAATTGACAAAACAATTAATCAATATGAAAAACGCATTTGAATAAGTATAATGCTGAAAAAAATTGAGTATGAGTAATACTTGTAGATGACTATATTATTAAATCACACTCGGCATGTCCATGCGTTGCGTAGTATGTATATATAGCCTTGCACTGGCATTGGCATTGACTTGCAGTCCATTCATTTTTTTTTGGCATTGCATGGCATATGTTGCATGACATTATTATTTGAACTCGCTAAGTTCAAAATGAGAGGAGCCATTCGTACACTAGAAATAATTGTGTGAAAGTATATATATAATATAAGAATGATGCTGCTGAGATATATAAAAAAAAGCTCAAATTATTTGTGTGTTGATGGTTGTTGCCTTAAATCCTCTGATTTTTTCCCCACTACTACAGGATATATATACTATGTCTGTGATGGATATTTTTTTGTAGACTTTGTAACTGTGTGTGTATTATAGTATAGTATATAGTGTGTTCCTCTGAACTCCTGGTGAAAGACGGAACTACGCATTATTAAGGTGTATATATACGAATGAAATGGGCTGTAGTATAGTAGGATAGTAGTAGTAGGAGTAGAGTTACTTACACTTTCATTACCTCGAGACTTCTAGTCGGTCCTGGCGGAAATGACGGTTTATTTTCACAATAGATAGATATACATACATAGACAGAGAGGCACATAGGTAATGATCGAGAGAGAGAGAGACAGGGGGAGAGAGGCACACACACAGAGAACACAAAATACAGAAGCGAAGAAAAGAAGCTTTTCTATCCACGTGAGTCGTGCATATAATAATAATGACACGCATTTAAGCAGTAAATGGATTATTCAGTTCGTTTCCCCTCAAAACTCCATTTAGGGAGAGAGATACGGGACGGAGGAGAGAGAGAGAGAGACGTGGATGTCTTCTACCTACACTGAGTTAATTACCAGTAATGGGATGAATTTTGAAAACGTTCATGCAACAGAAGCTTTACGGCATCAACATCAACAACCTTCACCATATGATATATGGGCCTATGTAATGTAGTCTAGTGCGGGAGCACACACAACACATATAGGGAACACACAGGCATAGAAATAGAGTACACACAAATATAGAAACTACAAAACCAGACCCAGAACAAGCATCAAGTCGTATTTATATATATATATAATATAGTACGAGCACTAGTAATCGTATCGTACTCGTACTCGTACTCGTGGTCGTGTTGAAAGTCGGTCTCGGTTAAAGCATTCAAGCGAAAAAGCCAATTAGAAGAGAAGAGAGAAAGAGAGAGAGAAATACAATATGTGAAAAGCTTTATACTCGTAATATATAAATCATGCCCGTACATATCCTAATACACTCTCGTTTCGTACACACACATGAGCCATCTCAACTTTTCTCTCCAAATTAAATAATTACTTACTTTTGTAAATATTTTTCAATAATATTTTCATATTATTTAGATTATTGGAACATTTAAAACTTAAATGAAAATTCTGTAGGTCAAATCAAAAATAAATCTCAAATTTAATTTAATATCGGATTTAAAAAATCGTATCTACCTACATACTATTTCGAAAGTTCAAAATTCAAGGAAGTTGAAAGATACTGCACCAATTATAGTGTTTGGAAAAAGTAATAAATCAGATCAGTTGAAAAGGCGTTTGGTGAGTGAGGGCACTGATGTGTGTGTATAGCTACTGTAGATAAAGTGAGAATGAGAATGAACTTTGATACAAATTAGTAAATTACGACGAAAAATTGTAAATTGTATGAAGGAGAGAGAGAGAGAGATAGATAGAAAAAAATCGTGTGAATTATATACTATGAGAAGATTGAATTTGTTTTTAATTTATGTAGAATGTAGAATATGAGGAGGGGGCTACCTTATGTGTGCAATAGCAACAATCCGCGTCAGTCATATTCTCTCCATTTTTCTCAACTTTCCGTTCTTTTTCTTTTCTCATGTGCTCCTAGGGAAAGCATAAAACATTCTCTAGCTGCATTCCGTATTTCAATTCAATTGACAACAGGAGTCAATTCCGTTCTCACTGCACTACACTAAAATTAAACAAAATTATTCAACTGGAAGTCATTATACACAGTTCAGTTTCTTTAAAAAATCAAACCGGAGAAGACAGAGAGAGAGAGAGACAGACAGACAGAAGAGCGAGAGAGAACAGAGACGAATTCATTGGATTTTTCGACTTCGATTTCAGTTTCGAATTTGAATTCGAATTCGAATTATTTTTTGGAGTCACTATATACAAATTTGAGCACCGAGCATTTGGCTGCTCCTTGTGTTTAGGTTCGACTTGGAATTGAAACTCAAAACTAAAAACAGGCAAAAATGACAGACAGATTGGAGGTATTATTAATTTGCAATATTTCAATGTGTAGATTTTTAGCTGTCGGGTTTTTTTTCTTGCTAAACAAAGTATCTCGTAGATTGCTTTATGCACATCAAACGTGAATATTTCAAGAAATATCTACAAAAAGATGGCAATTTCTCGCTGAGAATTAAAGTAAAACAGAATTCAAAATTCTAGAGTAATAAAATACGGCAGGGGATGTTTATATATGATTAGTTACTGCATAGCTATATTGAAAATAAGCAGGGGTTAATTTTTTATTGCAGTTTAGGACGGCTGAAAACGAGTGGGAATATTTTAAAAGCTATACACGAATTTCTAAACATTTAATATATATTATGTAATAATTACCACGAATAATAAGAATAATTACTGTGAGGAACAACCCCCCGATTACGATTATCATTCAGCTCTTGCCAAACTACAGACTTAACGGTAACGTTAACGTTCCAGAATAGAAAATAAAAAGTATATAATATTATACCATTCCAAAAATTGAAGAGCAATACTCAATACTCTATAGGGGGAAGGGGGGTTATAATTTAAGCACTAAATTGTTCCGTATTAATTGTCAACTTTAGCTGTAATCGTAACAGTAAGTTTAGTTCTTTGTGTGAATACTTCCCGAAATGAAAGGCTGCAATTAAATTGAAAATATTATTAGAACAGAGGTCTCACTGTTACACATTACACTGAAGACGACCAGTACACACGGAACCTGTTTACTAAAAGTCAAGTCAATTTTTTTACGTCACCTTGCTGGAAACCCAAGTTGGGGCACAGAGAAGAGAAGTTCTTTGAGCTTGATGATTAATATTAGGATTTGTAAGTAATTACATGTAAAGTTTTTGTTAAAAATATTAGTAAATTCTAGCTGACTAGTTGATAAGCACCAAGTAATACGAAAATACGAAATTACGATACCACGAAATTACTAAAATCAAAAATTAATAGGAAGGCAGAAAATCAGAAATCAGAACATTATATAAAAAAAAACAAAGTATCAACCTTAATCATAAAGTTTTATTACCTACTACAAAAACAAAAGAAAAACATACGCCTACAAATGTTTTAGTTTCATTCTACGCATATACAAATAATCAATAATCTCATTCCCATTAATAAATTCCTGCTTCAGTACTAATCTTACTACTCACATGTCAGTAGGTACGTACCTAGTTTAGCTATGGTGGCTCATACACCACGAAAAAAAGAGCGTATGAATTAGAATTTTCTATCCTAGCATAATTTCCTAGTTTCCTATAATTTACAAACCACCTCAAGTTCAAAATTTGACTAATCCAATAAAGAGTAACACAACAAACAATTTTTCATTTCAAATTTTTTAAAAATGTTAACCTTCTCTTTTTTGCACACTCTCAACATCGATATTGATCTCAATCAGCCTCACCTTGTACACTAAAAAGGCTACTCTAAATATCTGAGCTAGAATCACAGGATTGGTTATCACTCTGACTCCCCTGCCCTGCCCTACTGTGAGAGGGATTAACCCTCACTTCTCGTTTGTACTCTATATACATACAGCTCATAAATGGGAGAAAGGCCCCTGGCATCTACGTCAATTTCTATCTCCAGGACAAGCATATTATGTTCCATTTAGGATTTCTTTTAAAGCTCTACGTTTTTTTTATCACGGAAGTAATTACTCTGCTGCCTCAGGCTCTGGATTGACTATGCAGACTAATGTAAGAAAGACCCATTCATTTTCAAGCTCAGAATAAACAAGAACAACGAAGAAAAACAGAGATTTCGGTTTCTCACCTATAGGCACTTTGTTACTGCTGCTATTCCTATTCCTATTCGTAAACGCTAATATAGGAAATCTTTGCTATATCGAATAAATCTATATCTAACCATCTAACTATAGCTTCGCCTTGAGATATGAGTAGAATACAAAATAATAATAATAGAATAATTAAGTAATAATAATAAAAATGGTTGACAGGGGAAAACTACAGAGAACGATGACAGCTATACACAATAATGACACTATACACCAATAATTTTAAAAAATTTATAACTGATTAAATAAATTAAATCAATGCACCAGTAAGTAATATATTTTTATGTAATTCTACAAGGATATTTGGAAGATATATACATTGTATAAAGAGAGAGAGAGAGAGATATATGTGATTATGTAAATGGCTAATTCAAGAATTTCTACTCATATAATATCAGATTCAGAGGATGAGCTAAACTTGTTTCTAGTTCTGTATATATATTGTGAGTATCATATATTATGAAGTACTGTAACTGTAACTGAAACTGGAGTATAACTTGCATCATTATTAATTAATGTAATATTTTGTATGCATATGTAATATATAGATAATAATAAATGTAAATGTAAACTACATAAAGAACTAACTACGAAACCAGAGAGACTATACACGCATCATCATAGGATCATATATTATGAGATGATGACTGACTATATAGAACAGAGAAAGAGATGGAGAGAGAGAGAAAGTGAAGAACTTACAGACTCGGCAGGATTAGAGGGTCCCGGTGAGTGTCTCACCACATCACGGTACTCTCCTGGATCATAGGCAGTTACGTCAAGGAGCTGTGGTGAGGAGGCCGCCCCACCTGGAGCATTCCCAGACCTGGACGATTTTCTTCGATTACGCGACCCCCCATAATTTGTATGGTCATAATTCTTGTAACAACCCGTTCCGGTCGTGGTTGGCTTATTCCGATCCTCCCCGTCTAAACTATTTGCATCTGCTTGAGACATATTGTGCCCTGTGGAGTTTTGTCATCAATAAATCCTTTAATTTCCATGAGCCAATATGTCAATCTAACTAAGGTAATGCATTAAGTTACTCCTTAACATTAGGAATTAGGAAACAAAGAGAAAACATATTATATGTACCAACAATACATTACGTTACATTACAAACTACAATTATCACATAATAATAATATGGAACAAAAACAATGAGTTAGTATATATAATTTTATACTATAATAAATACTGTATTTAAATTTTTCAATGTGACATGTCAAATTTTAATACAATATATATGAAGCATACGTTTGAAATTAAAAAAATTGTGATCATAGACAAGAAAACATAATTATAATAATAGTTTTAATGAATAGAAAAAAATACTATAAATTCTAATTCTATAGATTATTGTGTTGGACGACGACTTACTCGAAATCACGTATGTTTACGTACACCAATAATACTTAATATTCAATATACTCAAAAATAAATCAAAGTACAAATTTACTGGAAGACTAATACAAAAATTATATAATAATGAAAAAAAAAAATTTGACAGGTGATGTCCGCGTCAACGATAACGTAAGCAATAAAATATCTATTAAATCATAAATTAGTTTCAAATTCAACATACTTCACATATGTTAATTACACTGTAAGTATATAATTAATAAACATACTTAATATTTTAAAACAAGCGGAAGCCACTGAAGACAAAACGACAGAGGAGAGAAAGAGAAAGGATATTTTACACTGGTAGCTACCAAAGCAGTAAAGCAGCATGAAGCAGTTTTTTTCTCTCTAAAAACTAAAGCTAAATTTTTTAAATTTCTACATCAGTCTGTCTTATTTATTTTTTGTTATTAAATTTTTGATTCTTATAAATTTTTTTATATACTATTTTCTAGGATTAGTCATTTATAATGATCTTTTTTTGTATGTACGAAATTACTTTTACTTTTTTTCTACTATTCTAGCACTAGTCTATTTTTCTACTATAAATATACTCATATACTGGTATTGTACTACAGAATTACATGTTAGTGATATTACATCTTTTTTTTTAAAAAAAACTTTGAAAATTGATTAGATTTGGTTACACATCTACAAATTTGTATTGTTCAACTTAAATGTTGATTTTTCTTTTTGTTTTATTTTTTTATTCAATAAGGAATGACATTCCAATGCAAATATTTTCGGCAATATATATTATAGAAATCCTTGGTTTGTTTTTGTGTATTTCTGATTTCTGATTACTCAGAGATTTATTTCCTGGGAAGTCTCCTTGTGAAGAAATATACTAAATACTACTCATCATAATCCATTGTCCTTCTATAGAATATTCTAAAACAATTATTATTGTCTCCAATAAACATTTCCGAGAATCTGAGTAGTAAAAAAAATCATTCAGTTCTTACTTATTGTCTCTATTCGATTCGATCCTTTCAGGAGATGATCCTGTCGTGAGTACATCTCATCAAATCAAACATTTGGAATCGGACTCGCGGACTCAAGACTCGGAATTATTCATTGATTTTGAGAAGCTAACTTTTTATATATAGATAATAGACATATAGAGACTAAAATACTATATACTATAGATAGTTATGTAGAGCTGTGTATTTTAGAAGAGAACCTGTCCGACACAAGAAAGACTGCTTTGAAGCGACACACCATATGGCTTACTTATTACTCCGTTGACTCAAGCATGCTGCTGATCACAGCGTTTTGCCTCATCCAGGACCTGAGTTTTATATAGTAAATATATTTTGCATATAATATATATATATATCGTTTCATAATATATATATGTATATACATATAGGTTCATATATAAAATATATATAAGGTATAATATATTTAGTACATCCATTTAGATAGGTAGGTTTTTATTGAGATAGAGAGAGAGAGAAAAAAAAAATTAGGTGAGTATATTTTACCATTAGCGATATTAGATATTCGAGTTTGGAATCTTACTCGTAGGTTGTACATACAGATCATATGATCATCATGTATGTGCTTGAAGGTGCAATACTTCCTATCTACATTGGGTGTCCACTGTAGACCTCAACCTTTGCACCCTCAACTCTAGAGCTACAGTATATGTAGGTACCGTAAAGCTTCTATTAGAACCCGGGTCTCCAATAGAACCCGGGTCTCTATTACAACCCGGGTCTAGCTG
>JAQFZE010001974.1:0-15907 GCA_034695245.1 Dicyrtomina saundersi | reverse complement strand
AATTATATATTTTTTTAAATAGAGGCACAATAAAAAGAGTTTAGCGTTGACGATCCCGAAAACTAATACCGAAAACAAGCTTCCGGATTTATTAAGGATCAACCAGTATTATAGCAAGAGACGTCAAACATTCTTAAGAATTTTGAATACTTCTGACTTGTAACAATGTCAGCTTTTTATTATTTTTATAATTTATATTTTGCTGCTAAGTTACTACACTGGGATTATCAAATTGAATTACGGGTGAAAGTTTTTTTATGACATTTTAACAAGACTCAAGTATATACAATGCATGGCAAAGCTCAAAATTAAAAGTATCACTCTTATCACCGTATAACTGTGCATGGTACATTCAGGGGATATACAATTTTTAACTAACTGCAATCGACTGAGAATGAGCCAAGTGCCCTGTCGGGTCCACCAAAGTTTATGTATTGCTAACAGACAGGCGTCGAGTAAAAACAATTACTTTAAATAAATGATTTCTGAGCCTAAAAACATAGATAGACCCTATTTCATGAAGTTGAAATGTAAAATTCTGTAAGTGTTATGTATTTAAAAGTGTGTATAATTAATTTTATATTTATTAACCGCTATTATTGACTTCAAGCTTTTTACAAAAGTGTTTCCTTCGAATTTGGAATCTAATGTACATTAGTTCGACGCCGCTTGAAAATTCATGCTAAGTAAACTTAAAAGCTACAGTGTCAAGGTAAGTTATAAATTAAGTTACTTTTAATGGCGAAGTAAGCAGTGAGATTAGATAGTTTAATTTTTCCGCCAAAGCTAAAATTCGATACTTCGATACTTTAGTTTGTCAATTTATTAATAATTTGTCGGCAATCTGCAAGTATCGGCCAGCAGCACAAACGAACAAATAAATCCCTAATACATTTTTGTAATCCTCATGGAGCCGTATCAACAGTAAATTGTCGAAATATAAATTTCCCATCAAATCCTAAATTAAAAAATTTTACCGGACACTCAATGTGAATGTGTATATGTAAGTGATTTGCCATTTATTAGGTAATGATAAAACAAATGTGACAATTAATAAATTATTTAAATATTGAAAAAATGTACACATTTTTGAAGTCAAAGGCACGATTGCAAAAAAGTTGATATATGAAAAAATCTAAACTTTGTTTATTAAATTTTTAAAAACGTGTCCCATTGTTACGAGAAATATAACATTTTTAAGCCCTTGAAAAAAATTCAGCATTTTTTTCGTTTTACTTTCGGACAATAAAACAGTTTTTAGGCGGATATAAAAAAAAAATATGGGGTTTTTAAAACGTTTTCAAAAACTTCTGTGACTTTTACGCCATTGAGTTTAATTTTAGCTTAAATTAGATTGCTTAGGATAAGAATACATGACTTCAAAATTCTTGTAACAGTAGCATTCTACTTACCCCACGTTTTAAGCAAATGTTTTAAATCTAGTAGATTAAAAATAGTTAGTATTAGCCTGCGTAACACAGTGATATTATGTAGTAATTTATATTCGCTTGAAAATCCTTCTTTAGAATCGAATGTATCAAAGTTCGACGCCGCTTGGAATTTGTTACTAAATATTTATTTGCTCGGAATATTCAGATAGGTAGGATTGCTCACTTGTAGTGTCAAAGAGAATAAAGTAAGTAAAATTGTTCTAGGTCAATCACGATCTGTTTAGCATACAATTACAAATCATTTTGTTTGAATTGTGCTGCTATTTTTAATATGCTATTAGAATTAGTGTTAAAAGCAAGTGCTGAAGCCCATCTTTAATGGCAGCCTTAGCGTTGAGATTAGACTGCTTAAATTATCTGCAAAATCTAAGATAATGCGCTCTTTTATTTTGTCAGTTTATTAAATAGCAATCTGGAATATGCAAGTATCGGATAGCAGCACAAACTATTAAATAAATCCATGATACATTTTAATCATCCTAAGGGAGCAGTTATAACATTAAAATGAGAGAATTTAAATTTCTTATAAAATCTTAAATGCAATATTTCCACAAGACACTCAATCTGAATGTACATAGGTAATATGCCTTTTATTAGATAATGTTTAGGCAAATTTTGCTGATGTAATTTTTCCAAAAAATAACAAACAAATTATTCCAGTAAGTGGTGCAACTCTTTTAAACGTCCGTAATTTTAAACACTTTGAAATTTTTGTATTGGATCTTTTCATTTGTTTTCGTCCGGCTTCAAATTCTCACAATCGTCTAAGTTGTTTTACAAATTATTAAAAATGGAATTACAATTACGAACACCAAACCGACAACAAAGTATAAATAATGTGCCAACTGGCAATTCATGAAAAACTAAGGCTTCAGACTGATGATATTCTAATCCATTAATAACTGCCTTATGTCCCTATCCCCTCTCCTTACTGCCAATTGTTTCGCGTCTAATAAACTTTGCGATTTAGGAATGTTAGCAATTAAATTGTTAGCACCACAGCAAATTGTATTGGTAAGAACAAAAAAACAAACCTACAGCACACTCTATAACATATCAATTTTGTAAATGGAATAATTCTATTGTATAGTTTTTGCAAAATTTCGTTCTACTTGGTCATTGATGACATTCCACTTTCCTGATAGCCATTTACGCAATGGTTAAGATAGTACTGATAATTGATGACAAGAGCGGCATAAGATGTTGAAACGTGCATGTCTTTGATGATATTATTTGTGGACGATCCCTCATGACTTATTTAAACGTATTTTAAAAAGTGAAAAATGTTATATTCATGTACATGCTTTGAAAATCATAATTTATAAATTTCTTTCTATAACCTATACTGCATTTTATTTTAATAGTTAATAGCTAAGCATTGACACGAAAAATTTTGACTCTTCATTAGCAATTTCTGTCTCGTTGCGTTTTAATATATAACATATTAACTGTTGAATTAAAAATGTATTTGTTTACGTTTATTTCTGTCATTCGTAAATCTGTATGACGAAAAAAAACAAGCAGAAACAGAATAAACCAATTTCCGTTCCTAATCAAACTTTTAAATAATCCAATACAAAAAATATGATAAAATATTTTCTGTTAATCAGTAGCCAAAAGTTATGAAATCAACCCTGAGCACAGCTTCAATTTCCTTAACCTGCCTTGTTATTAATTTTATAGAATGTTGATTAGCGTCGTTAGTACGATCTTAAAAACAGGAACAGGCTAAACAGCTCATTATCGCCAGATAATTATAATAACATGCAATTTGAGAGTGTAAAATCTATTCCTTAGTAACAACTATTATGTCTGCATAATATTTACAATTTACCATTATCATGCTACAATTTACACTAAACTTTAGTATGTGCTTAATGGCCATACTTATGTACATGCTTGCATCGCCCTCACCCTCACCTCAAATTATGTGTTTGTATAATGAGTGCCACTGCGTGCAGTGTGTGCTCGTTGATGCAAATTATTTTTTTATACTATAAGCTTACATTAAATATACTGTAGCTGAAGATAATGATATCGGAAGAAGTTTCATATTGAGTACAATGCAATATAATAATATAATAATAATAAGTATGCTTTGTGATTTAAAAAACAAAATTAAAAACCGCAATTTATAGTTTGCACGTTTGACGACTGTTTTGTCATGTTGTAGTTAGGATCGGCGGTGTCGTCGAAGTAATATTGTTACAAGTAACAAGTAATATTGAAGTTAAAAAAAAGTAATCTATAAATTACAAGAATATTTAATCTTGATGTTTATTTTAATATTTTAAATAGTTCAACGCCACACATTTGAAATCTACAAGTTTTTATAATAACTCAGATATGGATTTTGTTCTGCTTTGCGAAATACCTAAAGAGAAAAATAGGAGAGAATGGCGTGTGTGATTTGTGTGCAACTTTCTACGTGGATAAATTCAAGCGAAACAAAAACGAATCACGTTCCTTTATATAGCATTCATAGGATTGTAAAAATATAGTACAGATTTTGATTACAAGGTATATCAAAGACTTCTAAACAAACTTTATTGCTAGTAAGAAAAAAGACAGAAACCACCCGTCTAATATTATATACTCCTGAAATATTTGCATTTGCATTTTTGCAGTAACCACATTTTATAAACAATTTAAAATGCATAAGCTATTAAATTCCAGAATTAAAAAGTTGCTTCTGATTCCAAAATCAATATTTCATTATTTATACAAGCTGCAAACAATTTAAATCGACAGTTCTTTCCCCGATTGAAGTACGCGCTGATTTGAACAAAATTAATTGTAACAATTTTATCATAGTATTTTAAAATATTAAAGATTAATTTGCATAACAAATTGCTTATTTATCTTGATCCCGATAGATCAACAACCAGAGACAGTTACAATTTTTATGAATACGATAATAATTTCTAAACTTAAAGATCACTGCACAACGTGACGTACCCTCTTTGGGGTTTATTTTTGACCTGGGTTCTTATTTTGGAAGTGGGGTTTAAATACAATAAAAGCTCTGACACTGAAAGTACACCTCACCTATTATATAAACTCATCTCTGACAACAGAGGGTGCGTCACCCCTTCCTACTATCAGGGGTAACGTCACTAAATTACATTAGTAATTTACGTAATTTACGTTTATTAAATGTAGAGATGTTATCAAATGCAGAATTCAGATTTGGATTTTTCAAAATTCATATTTCATAAAATATTAGTTATTTTAATTTAATTTGATTAAATTAATTTCTGTGATAAAATGAAACTCCTTTTTCAACGCTTCATTAGAAAATCGCCTAAAGTCAACAAGAAAAAAAATGATATTTTTAAACTTGCTTAAAACATAACATGTCTTAACATTTTTGCGAATTAATTAGTAGAAATTGAAAAAGGCAAATATTATGATTATTGATTTTGATACAGATATAAATTCCAATTCGAATTATTATCTAAAAACACAAATAATAATTTAAATAATTTATTTTTGATTTCCGATTTTGACTTCAATTGTACAACTGTCGCACACTCGTTGAGCCGCATTAGTATAATTAGTAGTGGCGAAGTTAATTTAAAATATGTTGATCTTAAAAGCATATGAATGGAAAATTTTGAAAATTTTAAAAACATGCAAATAGAATTCTTTAAACTTGTAAAAAGTGTGTGATTAAAATGAGCAAATTTTAAATAATTTATATTTGCTTTAAAAATCTTTAAAAGTTTGACACCGGTCGGAATTTATTGAAAACTAATACATATGCCAATTAGTAAGATGTCCTTTGTCCACTGTAGGATGTATTCCAGAAATTTACGAACAGAATATTGTATGTGAAACTATTCACGGGGTCAACTACGAGTTGTACTCTCTGTTCAATATACAATTTAGAAACCTTTTAAATTAAATTGCGCTGTTTATGATGTAACATTAATATGTGGGCGACAGTTCCTGTTTATTGTCATCTCTAATAGTAAGATTATTCAAGTTAAGTTTTACGCCAAATCTAAAATCAGAAACTACAATCTTTTTTTAATCATTTTATTACCAAGCAGTCTGCAAGTATCAGTTAGCACTATGAACAAACTATTAAATAAATAAAAAATATTCAAACAAATAAATGCTGAGCTTTAGCTCAGCAGAGTCTATTACAATAGGTTTATGTATCTGTTTGCCTGTCTGTCTGTACGACTGCCCCACCCCAAAGTTAATACTTTACCAATCCGTAAGCAGCTACTTTCAACGCTAACAATAAATTTCATTAATACCCAACTATGGACACTACCACTACGTTATTAGGTAATTATTACGCAAATGTAATATTTGATAAATTTAAAACAAATTTAACACATTATTTAAGTCAAAGGCACGATTGCTGTCTGCGGAAAACTGTAGCAATATAAATAATTTAATAGTAGTTAATACAGTTTGCAATGGAAAAATGTGATCATGATTTACATGATATGCATCATGTAATACAATGATCTGTAGTAATTTACATGTATTCGCTTCCAATGTAGCAAAGTTTGAGGCCGCTTGGAATGCGTTGTAAAATATTGATTTCCGTGCGTAATAGTTAGATAATTCACCTTTATCGGCAAGAGTAGTTCAAACGATCTACTGCAATGTTCGTACAGATACTCTAGGTCAGCCATGAGTTGCGCCAAATGTTCAGCATACAATTAGGTATAAAATACTTTGTTTACCTTGCGCTGTTCATATTATTGTATTTATTATTTATTTAAAACTAGCGCTAAATACAAAAAGTATAAAACCCCTTGTTTAATAGAGGTATTAGCAGTAAGATCAGGCAGTGTAAATTTTCCATCAAACCAAGTTAATAATTTAAAATACCGAGTATGAGTATTGTTATAAATATGTAGTATTTCACTTGTAATTTTCAGTTGATTCTCGTTGTTCTGGCATTGTTGCGATGTTAGTCAGCCTAATATTTGGCCTATCCAAGATACAGCAGTTCATTTATCAACCCCTCTCCCACATTTTTAGCCTACATCTCTGGGTACGGCACCTACAGGGATGCCGCTTATGTTTATCCGGGACTCGTTAGTGCTTACTATCGCCGTTAATTCATAGGAATAAGTGTAAAAATTACAAATTTGATTTTTGTAATTTGTAATTTCTATTGGTTTGATTTTTTGTACATTTACATTCACAATCCAACTACAAACAGATTTTGGAAATATCATTTCTTAGTGAGTGCGAGTGTAAGTTTAATGAGGAACATCTTGTTGGGTGTACATGTAAATACATATTCTGTCAAAATGGTTTCTAGTTTAAACGACATGAAAACTATAAAACCTTGTTTACACACCGTGTTGTCATCAAGTTGTTAGGACTAGGGCCGACGGTAGTAAAGGGTATGTTTGTTTACTTGTGATATTACGACTCATATAGAAAGTAATCCGTAGGATAAGTACCTGACTATATTTTAATGTTGATTTTAATTTTTTTATTTGAAAAAGTTAAACGCCTCACATTTAACTTCTTTGGATTAGCATACCTTCGTCTGCAAGGTTACAGTTGTAATATCGTGGTATCTCGAAAGAGGCAAACTAAGGAGCAGAAATCCGTGCGCAAGTCAATTACATTATTGCACCTAAATAAATTTAAATATGAGTTAAGATCTGTTGATCTTACATTTAGAATGCAAAGTTCATATTAAGATCAATTCCAATACTCCTAAATACCTTGTAGCATTCTGTGAATGTCGTTTTTGTTTTTACAGACGTTTATAACCAAGCAACCTTGATAAATGAGGTGATAAACATGCTTAAAATTATTTTAAATGGCGTCGAAGCAATCTAATTTTATGCCAGAGTTGTATTCAAAAAAAAGAATATAGACTCCGTGAGGGCTTTGATAGTACACCCCACCTAATATTAAATTTTGTTTTTCTTGCAATAGTGGCTACCAAAATTTATTCACAACGCACGTAGTTTGGTTTATTAAATGCTAAGGTTCAAATTTGATTTTTAATTTTAGTAAGAATCATTTTAATAATAAGGTAGCTTAATTTCATTAACTGTAATGAAATTCAACTTCTGAAAACACTTCAAAAGGCTTAAATTTTACTGGATATCCCAACACTGAAAGGCGTTAATTTCACACTGGAAAGCGTTGAAGCTTATTATTGTGTAGATACTTTATTACATTTGCCTACGTTGAGGTCACTAAATATATCATTCATCATTCATAGATCAACAGAAACTGCTATGTAGTTCTTTCGGATTTTATCAGAAAGACTTAGAGATTCCATTACACCGGCTAGTCTTTATTTGGACCTAGATTCATGTTATTATTTTATTTTTTGGTGTTTTGATGGGATAAATTAAATAAGCTGCTATTTTTTTGTAGCTATGTAGCATAAGTGCAGCAGATGTTTTTAAATAAATTGGACTTCTTGATTTTGACAGTGACACATTGCCCAATTCAAAATGATATAGTTTAGAAATGGTGCACTGTAACAGGAGCTTAGCATTGACGATCCCAAACACCAATACCGATGCCCAGCGGCTATGGGTTCAGTTGGATACACGTTACACATTGCACAATGTTAACCACATCACCACATGACAGTGCTTGACTGTGTTTAATTTTATTAAGTGTTAAGGTTCTTTGTTGATTAACTGTTACGAAATTACAACACTTACACGCGCCGAGACATTTAAAACCATGTAACTTACGGTAGCGTCTAACTCTGTTTAGGAGCTACGAGTATAGCAAGAGACGTCAAACATTCTTTAGATTTTTGATTACTTGTGACTTGTAGCAATGTCAGCTCTTCGTTATTTTTGAAATTTCTATTTTTCTGCTAAGTTACACCGTGATTGTCAAATATCAATTCGGGTAAAAGTTATTTTTCATTGAGAAATAGTGCACAATTCTGTTGATATTATTTTTCTAAAAAAACTTTATATGATTACGTAGGTGATTAATAACCGTTATTATTGATCGAAATCTTTTTCTAGGACAACATTGTGCACGTTCGCCGTCGGTACAAAACATGAAATTTTATGAAACCTCTTTGCTGAAGATCAAAGTTGAATGCAATAGTATGAGTAGTATTGAGTACGTGAGACCTTGATTATTGGTAAAGGCTCAAAATGACCAGTTTCCATTTTTAGCTGAAAACAAAATGCACTACCTTAGTGCACAAAATTTAAAATATAGTGGTCCCAAAAGCAAATAATTAGAACATTTTGCACATTCCAAAATCATGTAAACGGCAGAATATTTGGCACGTTTCAAAAATGTTTATATAAAACATGCGAATTTTAGGAAAATGCAAACAAAAAATTATTACACTTTTTATAATCTTGCAACTAACATTTTACGCGACTGACGCATTTAGTGTATTTTTGACACGGCTTAGCTTAAATGGGATGGCTTAAAAATACTAGAAATAAACATGTTTGTAACAGTGGCAATCTATTTACCCTGCACTTTAAGCAAATGTTTTAAATCTAGTTGATTAAAAATAGTCATTATTAGTTTGCGTTTGCGTAATACAATGATATTATGTACCAATTTATTATTTCCTTGAAAAATCTTTAAAATTTGGAATCAAATGTTACAGTTCGACGTCGCTTGGAATTTCTTGCTAAATAATGTTAGTTATTGCACTGAAAGTAAAGTGTCTGTTTAGGTCGTTAGTCTCGAAGACGGTAAAATATATATGCAAATGTCGTTGTGTCGAATAGCAGCACAATAAACTGTTAAATAAATCCGTTATACATTTTGATCATTTTTTTGAGAGCAGCATTAACATTTAAATGAGAGAATTTAAATTTCCCATCAAACAATGAATTCAATATTTCCACCGGACACTGAATGAGAATGCATATAAGTGATATGCATGTTTATTTGGTAATAATTACCTGAATGTAATATGATTAATAAAATACTAAATTAAACTCACGAAAAACAATTTAAAATTTAGTAAAATCAGAGTTGCCATTGTAAAATTTTGGTAATTTTTAAATCATTGTAAATTTTATTTATCCAATTTTTTTAAAACTTTTGTGATTGTAACGTGTAATATATCATTTTAAAGCTCTTAAAAACAATAACCAATATTATTTGATTCTTACTTCCGGCCCATACAACAGTTTTTGGGCGGATTTTTTTAACAATTAGGGGGGTTATTAAAACAGTTTTAAAACCTTCTACGATCGCAACTCTGACTTTAAGCTTATTAGGATTATATTATTATATAGAATTATTATTATTATTATATTAGAATCGCGCACCACCACTTATATTCGATTACTCCAACTTGAATGTTTCAAATTCATTAGTGATTAAAATTAATATACTAAATAAAACCCTGTAATATCATTTTAAAAATTGTATTATGTTTCTACTGTGTCGTGTTGGCAAGTAAGATTGTGTATCAGTGTAAATGAAGTTTTACTTTCTCTCTCTTTACGGATTGCTAAAGTGACGAAATGCGAGTAGGTGGGTCGTGGGTCCGTAGAAGAGTGATAATTTGGGTGATATTATTTGTGGAAAATCCCTTAGGCAAGTCAATTTATCAAAAGTATCCATTTTAATGAGCAAGCAAACAGCTTAACTCGATTCTGGCATTTGGAGCACGAGAAGAAGATGGGTCGAATTAACACATTATTAAAAAGAAGTTGACGTTCCTATATTGGTAGATGGGTCTGGGTTGTCGGAATTTTTTCAGTAGACAGCATTTAAATTATAACAAAAACGGTATTTCTTTTGTTGTTGTCATCCTGTACATAAGATTGAGTGCGCTAATTAAGTGTATTATTTTGAAATTAAAGTCTCTGTGTTACACGTCACAAGATTAAAAATGGAAACAGGGAGGTGAATTCTGCACTGAAGTTAGCCTTACTAAACGACACACGCCGATTGATATTTTAACGTGTGTTAAGTCCTGAGATAGTGTATGGTAATCAATGTTCTGAGATTTGTGCAAGGAGGTAAAATGTAAATAGAAATGAAGCATTTTTAGATAAGCAACAATTTTTCATCAGCATTTAAAAAATTAACAGTTCTAACTTACAGTTTAACTTTGTTATCAACTTCTAGTTTTACACAATAATCATCAAAAACATTAATAAATGCAAATTTCCGTTTACTCAAGTTAGCTTATTTAATAAATACTGAAAATTACCATGTCAAGCAAGATGAACTGCAGCATAATGCAAGTTATCTAAAAGCACTCACGTTTTGAATATCAATAAAATGTCGCCCTATTTCTGATGCCACAGCTGTTATATTAAGTTAAAATTATTAAGTGAGATGCGATTCTTCTTCTGTGAATTATCGCAGTTGCGCGCACAAATTAAAACACTTTACATACATTCGCTCTATGTAATTTGAAAATAAATCATTAAACAATAAAATTTTAAACTAAATATTTTAATCTTTAACTGTTTTTCAGAAGGGTATTTCTAGACTGGATTCAGTTGGGATAAAACTCAAGTTTCTCACAAGGGTTGTTTTTATTAAATTTAATTCGGCTTAACGTCGTTTAATTTAACGTTGGAGGTTTTGGTTTTCTTACATTGCTTAGGTACAATAAAGTTTACAATTATTTGCATCCGACGATAGAGAGCTTCAGAGAATAAAAGCCTATTTATTAAACCATTCATATAATAGTTTTGTACTAGTTAAGTTCCAAGTATTAAGAAAAAAACACTCTTCTCTATATCGCTATGATTTTTAAAAACTATTCTTATTTAATTACGACCTTGTTTTTTATGGAAATTTTATGCTGCAAAAGCCCAAAAAGCATCTTCACACCGAGAAACCGCTCTGCAAGTATTTCACAAAAGCTATAACGTTATCAAAATTTTAAATACTTTCTCCTACAATGAGCTTTGTTGCAGTGACAGTTCCAAAATCTGTGCCTTTCCAAACTGGCACCGACTCGGTCGATGCACGCAATTTGGCAGGAGTAAGATATACAAATAAATAAATAAACTAGGTGGCTTCTTAATATATTTGGGGAATTGTAGTTTGTATAATATCACTACAAAACTAAAATATTAAAGAACACTTATGAATTTAATCACTTTTAATAAACACACAACGCACCCAATTTTTGAGTAAATCATAACAAATTAAACTAAGTTGCTTTAAATCATGAATTTAAAAAACTAAAAAACCTAAACACCAAGGATTCTGTCATGGTGTGTAGTTTATATGAGTGTACAAAAAGTTCAGGTTGTCTAAATTTTGTGTTAATTTGAATGTTTGTATTTGGTATTGGAAAGCACTGCTTCTGATTGTAACATTGTATTTTAGTTAAAACAAATCCTAAAATTACAAAACCAATGCAGAAATGATTTAATTATTGTATAAATATGAAAACTAGTGTAAATGGAAATATAAAAACTACGTAGATGCATAAATAATTAATTTCACTCGTTGCTTGCACATGAAAGACAAAAAATACATAAATATTTACAACCGCTTTCTTTAGTGTCAGTGTCTCCAAACTTTTCGTGTTTCGACGTAAAACTGAAATGATTCCATCAATATTTCAATAATACTTTTAATCCTTTATCTAAAGCTACATATATACTAAATACTTATAAATCAAATTGTTGTTTTTTTAAATAGACGAGAGACGCAGGAATAGAAACAGAACGTTTAAGCAATGAACACACTCAACCTCTTTGTTTTCAACACAATTATCTATATTCAGAATATAAAAACCACCACGGGTAATTCGTAACTCTACTGAAGCACAAAAATATGGAAATGAAGCCACACAACTATAATAAAATGCAAAACAAAGAATTAAGATTGTCAACTGTATTAAAGCAGAATTATTCAATTATTAAGATTTTTACATTTGAAAACATAAAACCAAGCTCCTTAGGTAATACAGAATCTACATAAAGTGTTTTTTTGGCAAGACGTGATCGGTCTATTTATGTCAAAAATTAAATTACTTTTGTCGCATGCACTAATTGAATTCGATACATTACTGTGCGAAGTGCGAAGTTGAAAATTCAACCAGACCATGTTTTAAACGAAGCCAAAATTTCGTTTTTGTTTTAATACAAAAAGAGTTAAGTGAACTTGATAAAAATTGCATTTCTTAGTTAAATTTGGTTTTAAAATTCGTTTATTGTTTTCAAGGCCAAAAGGCAATTCACGTGCTTGATTGTTTTTATGCAAGACAATTTTTACAAGTTAAACAAAGTTTAGTTTCACTAAAAATGAGCACAGTTTCGTCTCAAGGACTTTTTCATTCATACCAGTACTAACGTAAGTTAGTAATTTTAGGTCAAAACGGAATAAATCAACAAAATTTTGATTTTTTAATATTTTCTAAAAATGCAAGAATCCTTCTAGATTTAAGCGGCTTACTGTGCTGGGGCTTCGTCAGGTACATTATATTATATCAAAAACTATTCACATTACAAAAATCTGCCAGTCACAGTTTATTTTAAATTCGTTATTTACTTAAACATTGCTTTAATAGACACATCACGTTCTAACAAGAAAACTCTTCATGAGTGTTTGTGAATTCCTGTTCTAGTATTTTATTTTTTTTAAATAGAGCAGTAGTTTGTGATTGTATTTTAATTCTGGTCAGTGGTAAAAGTCCATTTATTTAATGAATTTCAACTTCAAGCAATAAAGAACAGGTAACAGCATTATTTTTAAGGCTTATTTGAATTTTTCAATGACGACATACCCAAAACCACCTTAATCTGTTATCTGCTAGGCAAGCAGCCAGTGCTGGTTTTATAGAGGAAATTGCTGCTGCCACTGCACTGGCATTTGTTACGGACTATAATTGCAGTATCTATAGTCTCTGTCTCTATGGGGGGGGGTTACAATTGTATGCAATTTTCTACTCATACAGCATAGTTAAACTGAGGCGTTTGTGTGGTGGAGATTCAACGATGGAATACCTGATAAATTTGCACAATTTGAATAAAAGATACTATAAAATTAAAGCCTTGTCATGCTTAAGCATTATGGTTGACTAGAAACTTTAGTTGTGCTTTACTTAAACGCCATCTGAATAGTTTTGCACAGAGCAGTAAACATGTTGTCAAGGTTTCACTGTTGTTTCTGAGTAGAAACAAAACAAATGTCTCACAGATCAAGCTTTTCAATTTCTAAACGACACAAATTCTTACGAAATTATATTTCCACTATGCATGTAAATATTTGAAACGTAACAAACGCTGCGGTGTACTGCATGTGGATGTAGAAAAGACGTGGATGAAATACCAACAAGTGTCTAAAGAATTGACTCCTGGCTGTTAATCAAATGCTTCTTATTTCTAAAATTATATTAGGCACCGTGCATTAAAAACAAATCCGTCAACTTTAATAAACAATTCATTCGTGAAAGTTATTTCCACAAAATGTGAATCATAATTAAATGTTATTTTTAATTTGCCTTCAAAATAATAGAAATGGAATTTTTTTAATTTTTGAAAGCCCGTAGCTATGAAGGCATTGCTTAATAGTAAACTTCAGAGTATTTGAACAATATCAAGTTTAGTGAGTAATATTATTAAACTTTCAATTTTGGCAAGAAGACCAGTAAACTCTAGCTATAATTTTTACTTCTTGGGACGAGAGGTTACAGTTTGCCTTATATATAGTACGCAATTAGCGAGTTATTATTTTACGTACATAAGGACTTTAATCACATCAAAATACAGAATAATTACTATAATTTAGTACAGATATTGATGCTACAGACACACATCATTCTGTGTTTGGTTCCATAAAGGCGAAATCAAAACAGAATATAACAAGCACAAATAAACAAGTATTTTGTGAAATAATTCATTACTCCTCAAAATTCGGATTCTATTGTATATAAACAAATTACTTATTCATTTAAAGGACTCTAAGCCTCATCTTTCCTTGCTTCCGATTTTAGTGAAATGCTACAGGCTACGGAAACCATTAAATCTAATCATACTCATCTGCAGTAGTATGTGTAAAATTTTAAATGGCGTTGATTAAAAATTCAAATCATTTCAGAGCACACAGATGCATTTCTACATATTCATTTTGAAAAATTTGTGTGGGCGAAATTGACATTTAAATGGACTGGCAATGCTTGAAAAGTTTCATTTGATTCTAGAAGTAACTAATTACTTATAAATTATTAACTATAAGATTAATTAACTATTTTGTAGTTTTCAAGTAACGCAAATACATGTATGAGAAAACGCTGCTATTTAAAAACAAAATTGTCTACCAAATTGGTGTACTTAATTTTTTTTAAATCTATCATTATTTTTGTAATAGTTGTTCGTCCTTGTTGATACCATTTGAGTAATGTGCGTGCTTTTAAACAAGGTTTGATTAACAAAAAGTTACCCATGTTCGAAATTTGAAAAAAAAATAATTATGCGACTTACTAGCGCTTTTTACAAGTTTCTTGGAAAAAAAAATTATTTAAGCATTAGCTGTACATCAAAAGTCGTTACTGGCAATGTTTTTTAATTTCACGGTCATGAAT
This sequence comes from Dicyrtomina saundersi, assembly GCA_034695245.1. NCBI lineage: Eukaryota > Metazoa > Arthropoda > Collembola > Symphypleona > Dicyrtomidae > Dicyrtomina > Dicyrtomina saundersi. The sequence continues at coordinate 955 of JAQFZE010001974.1, read as the reverse complement.
CTTGGTGATCATTCTCGGTAAACCCCGGTGTAGAGCCCCAGCCATCATAATTTATAGTTATTTAGTTGTTTGCACACTATTAAACAAATCGTTCATAACTAGTTTTCCTTTTTACGTGTATTGTCAAAGTCAAAGTAGTGATTTCCCTTGTGGTTTTTGACTTGTACAAATTATAGAATATTTATTACAAGGGCTTTAGCCCTGGTTGTAAATCATTTTTTTTAATGTTAATGACCGATTTGTACCCAAGCTCGATCAGTTGGATGTATTTAAAACTAAACATTTGTTGAATGGCGTTGACCTAGAATCATAAACTTAACAAATCGGAATATTTTCATTATCACTTTCTGTTGTGTGACCAAAGATATAAACATAAACACAGTAATATATTTAAAAAAGGATCTGAGGTAACCATCTGTATTTTAGTGGACTAGCGTTGTAATATTCATCTTATATGTAATATTACATTTTTAAAATTGCATGCCATAGGAACCACGTCCTCTCACGCCCACCCACGTTTAGCACAACATTTACTATTTTTAAGCTGCATGATTATCTAAACCTGCCTATTTGTTCCTTTTTCATGTTTCCAAAAATTTTTGAAACGAAATAGAAGCGAGCACAGCTTTTTTTAAATTTTCTAACACTAATTACATTTTAGCACCCAGGGCGTTTATTAGAGCTCCGTTCGGTCCGGGTCGGTCCGGGGAATTGCATTCCCTGACCCGACCCAAAATATTTCTTCCCCGACCCGAGTTTCGGGGAACGGGAAAACACTTTTCCTTACCCGACCCGAACCCGGACCGTTCCCGACCCGGACCGACGGGGAATTTCCCGAATTTCCCGAAGAAAATGAAAAAAAAAAATTTTTGATTCGCTTTTGAATTTTTTGATATGCCGTACACTAGTCACAACAAGTAGAGTAGCAATATTTTGGTCGAGCAGATTTTTTATA
>JAQFZE010001973.1:0-15907 GCA_034695245.1 Dicyrtomina saundersi | reverse complement strand
ACGAGAAACATGGCATAAAGGGGGGTTGCACGGGCTTTGACCAACTATCAGTCAGATTAACAAAAAAATTTATTATTATGTATATATTAAATCTTATTTTTTAGTTGACACCATAAAACGTATGGTAGCTGGTAGCCCTTCTCTAAAAGTAAGAGTGTTCTTCCTATGCTTGTATGAAAAACGTTTTTATGAAACTGGCAAAGTCGGTATTACATCAAATATTTTCTTCTTTATTATTATTGTCGCTAGTGTTGTTGTTGGTGTTGAGTACAATGAAGCTATGGAGCAATTTTTGATTTGATCCTTTTCATTTTTTATTCTATTTTGGTTTTGTTGATAATCATGTTTGCTTATTATATTTTCTATTGGACTATATTGAAGTGTATTGCATTTTGCCTTGCAATCCAAGTGTAAATACCAAAGGTATGGCGTGGTGAAAGGTATGAGCAATCATTATGTTTTTATTTAACTTTATATAAGTACTGCTGCAATCGACACGACGTTACGGGCGTAGTAGTTTAGTAAATACTAACGCAGTTATCCCATCAATCAGCATTATCCTTTTATGCCAATAAAGTTTTGTATTTGTATTATATTTATGCATTATATTGATGTTTTGTTGTCTGCTTACATATTTTCTTGACACAAACGAGTTATTTTAGTTTCATCCGCATCGATTTGTTTTTGTACAGCAATAAACAATGATTATTTCCTAAACCATTTCATGATCGATCATACTAATATTTTCTTAAATCTAATTCTAGAACATTAAGAGTACACATTATTTCGGCATCGGCAATACGTGATTTTCATATTTTACAACCTGGGAATTCAAAGTGCAGATAGTTCGTATACAGAATAACTACAAATATGTATAATTACCAAATCATAAAACAATTCGATTAGAATAGGGGTGGGTAGTTGTGATCGCTCAGTTATTAACAGGAATACATTAACGCTGGTAATTGACGTATATCTTATGGGGGGATACATAAATGATGTCATCCAATTTGTTACTCTTCTAGAATCAACCCACCTCCATGGTATGTCATCACAATACCTGACTAGACCCGCTGACTCCACCAAAGGCATTATTTATGTATGTGCATGATCCCTTTTACATAGAAGAACTAACCCAATTCTTCGATACAAGGAATTCCTTTTCTGCCTGTGCGCTAATGTTTTTCTGAGCTAAAAACTGAGCGATCACAATTACCCGCCCTATCACAATTATCCGCCTCTACCCTATACTAAAGAAAATAAATCCGTGAAAGCCTGGCATTTTTAATGTGTAGGCTATCAATCAGTCAATCATTTTTATACGTAATTAATTAATTCACTTTTTTATCTAATATATAGGTTAGAATTGAGGGGATTTTGGAATTCATTTATTTCTAAACATATATAATTTTTGCTTCAAAAATAAATTTACAAATTCTAAGCGGAAGAAGATTTCTTTAACTTACGAACCAATCTTTGTACTGAGTGAGCCAGTAATGTACATTGATTAAGAATTACGAATAACTTTTGTAGCGAGAGAATTTGATATTTAAGAATAACGCTTGATCATAAGTAATTAAAAGTGTTTGAGTTTAACCACATACATTTAATACATTTTTTTGAAACAGCATAAAATATTATAAGTGTAAACTTTTTTCTTTGTTCTTTAATTCTCGACGTTCAATCTTACGATTAGGTTAGAATGAGCGTGTAATCAAGTACTATATATGTAGGGAAGACAAAGTAAAACAAAAAATATGACCAGTAAACTCCGTCTTTAAATCTTAAAATTGTGGGTACCTTTACAGTTCCTATACCTACATGTTTTTCGTGTGAAGGAGAGTATATCATATTATTTTGCCTTAACCGTAATCTTTACCTAAAACGACAAAAATGTATTATTTCGGATTTCTGAGCTGCGACGCGTACGCCTACCAATAATCAATGTCAATAATGTTTTAGAAATGTTAGAGTGGAAATTTTTTGGGGGTTTCTTTTTTGTTCTGATGATATGCTTTTGTTATTTCCATTGGCCAAAAATGGAATTTGTATTACGTATACTCAAACTGGTGGTTCTAAGTAGTAGGTAAAGACATCAACACGGACATGTATCTTAAATAATCAATGAAGGCACATAGTACTAGCGACTGTATATAGTGCTATGGGAAAATAATGCTAACCACTCTGATAATTTTGTAACATTATTACGTCTAAGATGCTCGCAGTGGTAATCTTCAATCCAAATAATATTATTTAATCTAGTTTTGGGAGTTTTGTCATAGTGTCAATATAAAAATTTTAAAGTCAAGGTAAAACAATATAAATACAACTATAGACTTCGGAGCAGGGCACGGCAAAACGATGAAGATATCGTCCAGGGATGCAATATAAAGTAAGAAAAGTATTTACTAAGTTAGTGAAATTAGGAATCATGACTCCCATTTAAGTAGTGCAATGGCTATGAGTTGGGCTGCTAATGGAAACTTTAAATACAAGTTTTCAATGAATATAAGGCAGGCAACGCACACTATTTCTCGACTTACTTTCGTTGTCAGGATGCGTGTGGCTTGCATTCAAACAATGTTTCTATAATAAAAACCGTGTGTATTAAGTAAGTTTGTAATGTGTTTACGTACCGTAAATCTTGTAATAACTCCCGGGGGTATTTACGTTAAACTTTGCTTTAGACCCAGGAGTTATCAGAAACCAGAGTATAAAGAAATCAAAATATCATCTCAATTGGATTCAATGCTAAAGACCCAAGGAGTTATTAGAGACCTTCGGGAGGGAGTTATTAAAGAAGCTTTACGGTACCTATCTGCCTACCAACGCTATATTATTATGTATACTGCGTAAAACATTCGAGACACACACCCCTTTTTTATAATTTGTTATTTATTGAATGAGATGTTTACGGTTTCTACGTCTACCAGTCTATATTAGTCATCAGTATTGCTTAAATTCAAAGGGTAAATAAATAGCCACTAAATACTATACATACTTATAGTTGGGTAATCATGAGGAAAGAGTTTTAAGGAAAATATTTGTGTTTACGCAGCATACGCTGTAGTAAAGTGGTTGTGAGTTTTTGTATGAACAATGAACATGACAATAATATATTATATGATCATGAAATCAACAGTCTCAATGCGCCGCAGCCGGCAGTATTTACATAACACACATTGAAGAAAGGTTTTTGCATATTATACCTATTTGATTTTATGTAATTACTTTATTCAAAAAAAAATTGTACCAAAGTAGTAATTTAGTTATGCATAGTAACAGAGAAAAGACTGACACTCTACTATATGGTTTTAAGTATTTATACTGTTATTATAAATTGTTTTATCGTGGTACCGGGAGTTTTTCACACGCGTGTAATTTGCATCTCTATAACATAGAGGCAGATATACTATTATTATTTAATATTATAATTATTATTAAGTATATTTTATAATGCATCAATAATAATGTCAAAGACGTACATAATATATAGTAAAAATGTGTTATTTGAGGAACTATTAATTTATGTAGATTGTAAAAATGTAGAAAGACAGCAGAAGGTATTGAATGGACATTTAAGACGGGCAGGCTTGTCCAACCCCGGAACAGTCCCCATCTCGCTTAACGTAGGAAAGTATGAACTCAGATGGGTTCAATTTACGACGTGGACAACTTGTGTCCGGGCCGCTCAAGTCATTGTATTGAGCTGAATCCCAACTACCGCAAATTCCACAGTGGACCCCACGATACCTGGAACCTACGCTGAGAGCAACAAATCCTCCAGTGTACCGGATGTACAGTCCGTCCTGTCCGGCCATGACATTAATTTCTTGGCCATTCTTATGTATTCTATATTTGTTCAAAAAAAAACAAAATATTTTACATTTTTAATTTTTATTGTAAATGTGTCCTATTGTTATTATTGTAATAAAGCTTTGCACATGTGCTTTATGCACACTTACTTTGCATTAGAGGATATTTCCTTGACTGTTCCATCCTGGACATCCAGATTTTGTCCATCCAACGTGATAGCACTCCCATCTATTTCGATTTTACGCTCTTGAATATTAATTTGTAATGCCAAAGTTGTCGGTGAAGTTCTCTTGGCTAAAACGGCGTATTGTGGCCTTCTGCTACAGTCCCCACTTATGAGAGTTAGACATTCGGGTAGAGCTGAAGGAATGGTGGCTCCATCCAATGTTTGAACTACTGCTGGTGAAACACTACAAATTCCTGGAAATAAAATGTGAATAAATTTTTCACTATGATATTTACTACGTATATATATAGGTAGCAATAAAATGCTTCCTATTTCTATTAAATTTTTTTAAATTACCCATAAGTCCCAATTTGATCCCCAATTGTCGGAATGGGGTGAATCTGGTCGGAACGGGTTTTGGCCGAAGAATTTCTGGTAATAAATTAAGTTCAACCCCATGGAAATGCTGCTCTATCCCTTCACCCCTGTGGTAGTGTATGTCCATGGTGGGCTCATCCCTTTTAATATTGAGATCAATCTCAATTTCACCTGAAGACATTCCAGACTGATCCGGATGATGTGCCTCCTGGGCGTGACCTCCATGTTGGTGATCCACTACATTGACATTAGAGTCCTCCGCATCCACATAGTATGGGATGAGGAGCCCTTCTAATGCACCAAGGGGCCTCCTCCAACGTTTCCGCACGTCCGGAGCTATTTTGTAGTTGATACTAATATTTAAACGTCGGAGACTAGTTTGCTCCACGGCGGCACTGTAGCACTCAGGAGTGGGAGGGACAAATGCGGATCCGGGGTACAAAGGCCCCGCTTGTTGATCCCGACAAGCCTTGTAGGGCAGGATATCAAGTTGACTCTCGGCAAGTTGCTCTTCGGACTGTTCCCCCACGATACTGACATGGACCTCGGCGTGATCACTTAAGCAGGATGTGTCCTTCCCTCGATGCTCCGCTTTGGGCAATTTTCCAAGTCGGAGATGAGCCGTCTGATTCGCGTGCGGTACATTGTCCCCAGTGTAGCTGAGCAAGTCTTTGGTGACAAAATTTTGCTCCGACTCCACATTTAAACAGAGAACTCCGATCTTATCCTTGTCATTCTCACTCCCAATAAACTTGAGATTAAGCTCGTGATGGTTCACAGCTGATTGGGATACGGACAGGTATGATTCTGTATTCAGGGATTTCCCGGAGGCATAGTTAAAGTTCACTTTGGTGTCTAGTGTAGATTTCCACTTTGGGTCACGCTCCGTTGGGAAGACGACGGCTGCCTTCAGCTTTGCATCAACCTATACCCGTCATTTAAGAAATATAATAATGCAAACACCACATAATATGCTTATAGTTGTTAGCAGGTATTTTGTACTTCGCAAAGTGACATACCTGATCCAGTGCATTTCCATCCGTATTGTCTTGGGACAAAGAGAACAAAACTCCACAGGTCTCAGGATGTGGCGACAAAAAAAGTGCATCTGTAGCCTGGTGGATTCCCAAGGAAGCTTTCGCCGCGCGACTTTGGAATATTCTGGATTTTTAGGAAAAGAAAAGAAAACACTTTATTCAGTACAAAATCTTATTAAATTGTCATAAAAATTGTACCTAAATTATAAGTTTGATTCTCAGATCAAAAATGTCTAAAGTGTGTTTAAAATAGCTCTGTTATATGATCTTGTAAAAATCTCAAGTAATTTACTTACCCCGTATTTTTGCTTGAAGGATCTAGAATATGCTTCAGTTTACTAACGAGAGCACTTCTTGAATGGGGTCGCTCGCAGTCAAAATATTTGAAAGTCGCTTTGACTCCTTTCACAAAACGTGGCTTAAAATCCCGGGTTCTCTGCGAGATGGACGGGAAAAAACGGAAATTAGTACTAATCCTATTATTACAAGCATATTTGGGAGCCAACAATATAAGATGTATAACAATATAAGCCTACGGATTTTCTAAAGGCTTCGCCCTTTGACACAATAGCAACTTGGGAGCAGGTTGGGCAGGAAGCATGGAGAAGTTCATTTGCTCTCAAATCCCTGGAAGCTCCATAGTAATCACCGGTAACGGAAGTCTTGCTTGTCGCATGAGCCACAGCTATTGATGGATTGTTTTCTATAAGTAAAATATAACGTACAAAAATAACGATTTTTACTACTTTATCATTAGTTATAAATACTATATACCGTCTTCTATCATTTATCAGATTTTTATCATGTTAATTAGTGACAATGTTTCTTCATTTCGGCTTCGGCTTACCCGCAGGAGGTTTAATAATAAGGTTGAGCGCTTGATTCTTGATATCAATGCCCACTGAAAACTGACGCGGGAGTTTTATCCGTAGGGCTCGCTGTAAAGTCACACTAAAAGTTGTTCCTAAACTGGGCAAATGACTCGAAACTTGAGTAATGCCAAACGTGTTAAAGCTGAAAAATTTGAAAAAGCAATTTTTTATATAGTTCAATAATTATTTTTCCATTATTCATTGGTTTTGGTTGTAAAATGTAAATTTTTTTGCATTCATTCCTATGCTATGCAATTAACAGCAAGTAGTGTTATTTTATTTACTGCAAATTTTGTTTAGCATCCTGAGAGAGAACACCGGCAGCCTTCGCGCGAGTCACATTTGATGACAGGAGTCCCATAGCAGAAATACTAGACACGACTGTAATCGGAACTCCGATTTCCATAGGTTGTTGATACAGAACTCCGCCAAGCATCAATGACTGTTGCCAGTCAATACTTACGGAGTTTTTCAAATCTCCTAGTTTTTTAAGGACTGAAATTCAAGCCACAATAAAAGAATCTACATTATTTAAATTAGTTATGACGATTGTAGTGTGGTACATATAGGAATTACACAATGATGTAACATTATATTTACGTATAAAATTATTTATATAACATGTGTAGATAATAAGTGTATGTTGTTAACAGGCATAATACATTGTGGAAGAGTCCCGTCCAAAGTCCTTTCATCAGCAGCATAGTACACGATAACCTTCTCATGATACATGATGGCTAGCTCAAGTTTTAATGGTGTGTCTGGTCGAGACTTCACTCCAATCAGTGATAAGATACTTTGGATTTCATTTACATTAGCAGATCGGAGTGCAGCTAGCTTACTAGTAACAGCTTTCCCCAGTCCTTCCATCCTCACGAACAACTGGGATGAAATCCAAATGTATAATATTATTATAAAATTTAATGGAGACAAAAATAAGTAAATATACAGCCAGGCACGGATTCAAAGGGGGTGGGAAACAGGGCAGTTGCTTCATTCCAAAAAATGATTTTTTTAACATAGGCTATAACATAGAAGCATTTGAACCAAGATGACCGATTTTGTTCGTGAGTGAAGAATCAAAGTGATCGACATCCATTTTTGTCTGTATATGCAGAAACAAAATTCGGCATCTATAAAACTATTAAAATATCACTTCAACATTTTGCACGCTTCAAAAACATCTAAATAGAGTATTTTTCACTTTTTCAAAACTCGTAAATAGAACATTTTACAATTTTCAAAAGCTCGCGATATTAACATTTTCCACATCTATCTTATTTAGTGTTTTTTTGACCTTGCTCATTTTAATTCTAGCTTAAATTGGAAATGACCCATTTTGATTCTGACGATATTGTGGTCCACCCCATGAAATATTTCTAGATCCGCCCCTGAATGCAGCTATAATAAATTACGTTACCTATCGCCAGATATTTAATGGAGATATTCAATTGCTTTTTGAGTAAGTATAGCGTGTAAGTATATAGGAAAAATAAGACTTTTGTTTCATATAAAACATTTAGATATTTCTATGCGCACATACCCCCATATAGCCCGTGGCAAATCCTCCTATAAATCCATTCAGGCCGATATACACAGATATAGGTAGGGAAGTTTTCCCTGATTTTTGGACAGTGGCATATGTCTGGTGACCAAAACCGTGGTCCTCGTCATAATAGTCAATTGCATAAGATGTGGTTCGGGTCGGATCTACGGCTCCAGGCGGTAGATATTTCAAAATTGTTCTTGCGTAAGATTGGCTGTAACATAGAAACAGTTTGCCTAGGTATAAGTTTATATAGAATTTCAATTATGGCGAAAGGTAAAGTCATAATATAAATCTACTAAATAAATTTCCAAAAAGAAATATTATATTATCACAAAAGTATGCTCACATTTCTTCACCACAGGGATGCTTAGAATTTCCTAAATTGATGAGAGTTGATCGAACGATATTACTTGTCTGAGGGCAGGATTCCGACCACATGAAATATGCAATTTCATGTAAGATCCTTTTTTCGGGTCGACAGCTCATGAGGAAACTAAAGACGGAAGTACGAGTTTCGCAGGATTCGGAACGATTGTAGAATACGGGTAGGAGTGACTCAAATAAGTCACTCTTTTCTCCATAAGCTAATGGACGAAGACTCCAAATAGCTTGAACTCGAACGGACTCGGGCACGATTATTTTATTTGTCGCAATGTCCAATAATTTGTTCAGAGCTGTCCCCACTCCTAAATTCCGGAGGCCAATCACTCCAACGGTTTGAATTTCAAAATTTTCATTCCCTGTACGATATAAGATCATAATAAAATTAAATAAATTAAATTCGATAAAAACTCTATATTTTAATTTTTCTGTATTTTTCGATATTTTTCTAACCAAGCTTGTCTTCAAAGTGTCTGATATATTTATCTAGCAATCCAGTTGTGGTGCACAGTGTTTTTTGACAACATTTAGATACTAAGGAAGCCATTGACAGTTCCAGCATTCTTTTTAAAGTTTTGCTCAGTGAAGGTTTTCGAGTCAGCTCAAAAATAGGCTATATGATATAAAATTTAATATTGATTTATAATGGCGACAGAGACAAAATTTATAAAACTATATGAGAAATAATAATTATTGTATTTTATTTAATCCTACATCTAAATCCTTCGCTAGTGCCTCAGATGGATTTCTAATGAAATGTGGGAATGCTGGAATTAGTCTCGACAAAACTTGCCCATCCTGAGTAGAGAGTAGAATGTCTCGTATTGTGAGGGCAGCTGGTCCATTACCCGCTAATGTTAGACCGTCCAGGAATAGTTGGCTATATACATTAAATTAACATTAAAATATTCATTATTTTTTTTTAAATAATTATTCAGCTACCAACTTCAACAACCCCAGAATATATCTTGCTCACAATTCAATTTTGGCTTGTTGTCCTCCCGTAGTCAAAGCTTCCGAGTAGCGTTGATAGCAGTGCGTTAAACTGTCAAAGTCGAGAGAGGAAATCAGAGGGATGATAACAAATGGGGAGTCCCTATGAAACTTATCCAAGTCATCCAAATTGATATTCTCAAGGAAAGACTGGGCAACTTCTGCTGTTGTACTGTGCAACTGCAATTTAAAAAAAAAGAATGACTTTTTAGAGTAACTTCGTAACGAACACAGGCGAATGATTTTCGTTTACTCTTTGTATTGTAAATACATTTATATGTTTTATTATATGTATGTAATGACCTGCTCCATGATCCCTTGCAAAATACCAGGATCATTTTCACCAGATGTATGATGGAACATGAGAGGCTCTGCAATTCGTAGATCTTGTAAGTCATCCTCTGGGTCATTGAGGTCATTTTGTTCAAAAACAAAGGTCAAATCTTCATGGTTCTCAGGATTTTCTGGGGTTTGAATTGGGTTCACTATTGGGGACACACTGATCAAACCTAAACTAAAACTGGAAAAAGCAAATAAAATGTATGTATATATAATACAACGATAAATCAATCAATAAATCAAATTGGTTACTATAATTAGTTGAAAATCTTACCTGAGCCAGTTGTACAAATAAGATGATGCTACAGTGAATGGCCAGTAGAGAGCCGAAGAGTACAGAGTTAGGCTTTTAATGGTGAGCCTGTCAGCTACAGAGTCGTCTAGTACATAAGTACTGTACGATGTTGAGTTTATTATATTCTAAAAAAATATTTAAAAATGTCACATTTTTAACTTGGTGAAGGTTATATTCTACATCTATTACATCAGCTAAACATTTTGTGCAATAATTATTATACTGTTCAAAATCTAACCTTTGTGTGCTTGTCAGGACATGCATAGAATATTTTATTTGAAAATCTGGTTCGGGAAGGAATATCTTGACAGTCGGCATGATTCCTGAATTTACTGATCTGAGGGGAACTAGTTTTAGTGGCGACTGCAGGCATGATTTCATAGTGTGTCTCACATTCTCCCATTGTTGTCAACTGTTAAAATTAATCCGTATTGTTTTATAGGGGGTACTACTCACATGATATTGTAGATTTAATGTTTATTATAGATTTAGGGTAGCAAAGTGTAACATTAAACATGTGCCTATATACCTCATTCACTTTGAGTAGTCCAACCCTATCAAAGTTGACCACACTCAAGTCTATTTGCAAAAAGGTGGCAATTCCACGTTTCATGTTGGATGCCCATTCTGGCTCCTGGTCATTCATGACCAGGATTTTGACCATACCATTTTCTGTTTGAATTTGGAATGGCTCCTCCAACGAGCTGAGGTCAGCTGTGGGGGACAGTGTGAACGTGGGCATTGGGAAGTAGGTCCAGGGTCCATTGTACAGCCCAATGGTGAGATCATCGAGCTATGCAAAATATCTCATTTTTATTCATTAAAACGCTTCTGAGAATTAAAAATATCATGTACGTTACCCCGTGCCATACCATGGGAGAAATTAAAATATCTGCCTTAATATATAAGGTTCATAATGTTGATAATATGTATATAGTTAAAGATATATGGTATGTAGGTAGGTAATTTTATTTCTAATTTAAAAATTATTATTTCAAAACCTTGACGTTGAGAGTATTTGAATTCTCTGCCTGAATTCTGAGTGTCCCGTGTATTTTGTAGGCGGCTGCAAATCCAGTGGGTTCTTCAGTTCCGGTTGTCACCAGGGTGTCATAGGAGTAGGTGTACTCATTTCCAGCAGAAAATAAAATTTTGTCACCCCAAACACTTCCACAGGAACATGATATGAGCACTAAAACTAAACGTAGACATATTATATATTAATTTAATTTATTATTATAATTTTAGCTCCTAATTTCTTTTACTATAAAATACTTGATTAATTTATTAAAATTTTAACTTACAAAATTTTATAGCTGCTCCGGTTCCGAGCGTCATTTTCGTATCTATTTAATATTGCACAGCACTGTATGGCAAATAGTTTTATATGGTTATCTCATGTAGATTGTTTGTTTTATTCGCTTCGTAAAAATCTATCCAAAGTTAGTTTTTTATCCGTTGATGACTAAACTATAAAATGTGCTGGTGATTTTTTGTAACCGTTAACTAGAGCCTTGCTAGTTAGTATTTTTAGTCTTAGCCTCGTCTAACAAGTACAAGTCTTGTTAGTCGTTTCTAGGATATGGCTGTCATGCAACTGTCATTAAATGTCAAATGTCGTACATAGACCTAGCAGCCGTACCGTATGCATATAAGTTAAAAGTTTATAGTTTATTGTAGCATATTTATATGTAGGTAAGTACTAAATACTAGTTGGATTTGGATTCTAATGTACTTAAAATGTTGTATTTCCTATAACCACCATAGCTAGATCATATTGGTTAACATTTTGATACGCAAATGGTTTGTCATATATTATGTATTCTCAAATTGTTGACTTTAAGTATTTTTATCCAAAAGCAAGTTTTACTAACTATACACACTCAACTTCATAAATTTCGTAGTATATATGGGGGTTGGAAAGAAGTTTCATTTGGCGTCAGTCAAAGATTTCATTTTTTGATTATTTGACACCACCATTTTTTTTATTAGAATTAAACTCTTAAATAAATACAATTCGTATTTCGAATTAAATATTCCAAGTGTAAATCATGAAAAATTATAGCTTTAACATTGTAAGGACATAGCCAAGAGTGGTAGGATTCTTGGAATTAAATCTACGAGTTTGCCTGTATCGTATCTGTGTAAGAATATACTGAACAAATTGATGCACATACTGTTTTTAATCTTTTGGCTTTCATGCCAGTATACCTATAAAGATTTTCCTATACATTGTATAGGAAAATTTATCTGCTATCTAGTGCAGGAAAATTACATGTGTGGGGGGTGTCGGGACAAAATACTAATTGACCTTTAAACCCGAATCAAAATGACGAGAGAATATAGAATATACAGCTACAATCTTAATCAGTGTATCAGTTGTTCTTCTTGTTAAGCAGATTATAGCTGTCCTGGTGAGGCTTGTCCTTATGGCTCTCTTGACTTAAAATGCTATATGTATGGGCGTCTTGAAGTTCATGTTCGGTTTTTTTGATGAGTGTCTTCGTTTTTTTATAGATGATAAATTATTATTTAGATGACTGTCATCGTCATATCGCTACTGAAGAAGCAAAATTGCCCATCTCCAATGGTCACTGATAGCAAAATTGCAGATCTCCATTTTGTGACTCAAATAGTGATTGGTTTTTCAGCACACCTACATCCTTATTTTTCCAAAAAGGAAATTATACAAAATTAAATACATTAAAAAATGGAGATGGTCAATTTTGTTTTTAGTGCAAATTAGAGAAAGCAATTTTGCTATTAGTGAGAATTCGACATAGGCAATTTTGCTTCTTCAGGAGTGACATATACGAGGTACTTCTGTATTATAATACTTTTATAATCTTTACACATCAATATTTCGTGTATTTGTACGCTTGATAAATTAGAGAATCCTTGACGTATATGAATTGAGTGTGCTTACCAAAACTATATACTGATAACTTTTATTTATTTCATGGTTTCAGAATCCGTAAACTTATTTCTTGATTTTTGATTTCGGGAAATAATAATATATAATATGGAAAGACGACCAAGCATGTTGTGAAGTATAACTGAGATGTCATTATTTTATTCAGTAGTGAGATATAAATTTATTCGTACACCATTCTTACCGAAATTAGCATCGAATTTCACAACGAAACATCCCTGTTTAACACACTTACTTAGTTTTAAACTGCTACTTTAGTAGTATACTAAAGCATTTTCTTATTATTAATTTAAAAAATTATACAACTCAAATTGAAACTTTAATTAAAATTTCAAATCTATAAGAATTTTCCTGGAGTCAAAATAACAAGCAAGAAATATAATTGTAAACATTCAATTTTGAATATACCAATCCATTTTTGGTATTAATCACGTACAACAGAAAACACTGGGATTCATAAGATTCTATTATGTTTATGTACGGAGATAATAAATTATTCAAGTTTTATTGATTTTTTCCCGTACTGAAATTTGCAGGCAGACATATGTATAGGATATTGCTTACTGTAATTTTCGTTGAGGCATTCAAATACAAACTGTGATGTGTAGTTACTTTTAAGTAGATGCCATTTATACACTATAATTCTTTAATGTAATTTACACGTTGTGAGGTACCTACCTATAGGTGTAGATAACTAGCAAAAATAATTAAACTACAGGCACATGATACATGATACTGCAGTTGAAATAGTATGCACAGTATTTCCCGTAACCCGTCTATTGATGGAATGTGAATAAAAGTATACACTGATCAAACTCCGACCTTCTAGACCTGTCTACAATTACAGGCCCGTCTACCATTAAAGCCATATAATAGTGTGTTAAATATACCCGTCTACTATTTAAAATCCGACCTCCTAGACCCGTCTCAATTACAAGTCCGCGTAGTACTATACAGACCCGCGCATTATTACGGGATATACGGTAGGTTGATTAACATATTAGTTTGTGCCTTCAGGAGTTGACGATGACACCGTCACGAAATGCATAAAATAGGTATACACGACAAATATTATTTGTTTTATGCTTTGTCTGTTAGTGATAATATGTCATACGGAAGTCGCCCCGACGCATTGTCGCCATCCTACACTTCAAAATTTTATTGATAAATCAGACAAATGTAATAAAAAAACACGTATTAGGATACATTACAATATGCTTTCATATATTATTATTTCTATAGGCTTCAAACAAAGTTATTTAACCTACTATCAGCTGAAATTATGTAACTATTGAACTGATGTTGCGGTGGCAAGTTAATGCGAATATTCTTTAAATCATTCACATTTCATTGAAGTCTGCAGCAAACGTTGTAAAATCGCATTAAACGTACAATAAAATTATTCTTTATTCAGCTCGTGGTGGTGCTATCATGGAAATTTTAAGGATTTGAATCGGTACTACATAGTACAATAGGGCATCCATATATTATGATAAAATATGAGGAATTTTGTTATTTACTTACAAGGATTGTAGCCGTTAGACGGGGAACCGAGAATATAATACACAAATTAATATTTAATCAGTTATAAATAATGTAACGTCTTAAAAACCATGAGTGTTCGTTAAGTAACTGTCTAACGGAAAAGTATTTCAGACAAGAATAAGTACCTACCACATAAGCATACACATGCAGATATGCTACAATTTTACTACAATATATTATTACATTATCAACCATATTTTTGCCTTATATTTATTGTGTATAGATTGCTTTACAAAATCCTAAATAAAAAATACATTGCATAAAAAATTATATTGAAGAATATTTTTGAAAATTTCCAAATTTACTAACTAACGGCTTGGGTATATACTGCAAATGATGATGGATAATTAATTTATCCAACCAGTTGATATTTGATCATGTGGCCCTGACAGCCCCACACACGATACATTCAACTTTTTGACATTTTTTTTACAGTAATGGATTCCTCGTTCCCTTTCTGCCTTCTAGGGTCAAAAAATTTTGAGAGACGCTAATTTTTAATTAAAGTTTGAGTATGACTAAAAGTTAATTAAAAAGTGGCATTAAATAAATTGAATATTTTTGGTTGTTACTGCTGTCATAATTAGGACAACAACCCTGTTTTATGGCCGCTGGTCTTTTGATGGTTTCTTCTTCGTTTCGTTTTCGCAGTAACATGTAAAAATATAGTTAAATAAAAGTAAGGTGCGTGAGGTGAGGTAGAAATATAATGGTAAACAAAAACAAATAGGATAGTAGGGTTCACCAGAGATTTAGCGATGTTACTGAAACATAGATTCTGAATAATTCTGTTTTTTTAAATCAGAATCTATCAGTAACATAGTTAAATCTCTGGCGAGTCCTACTATCCTATTTGTGTGCCATGTAAATATAGACCTAGAACAGAACATGCATTAAATTTTTCCCTAAAGCTATGTATATATAGCCCCTATAACAGAATACAGATTATTAGTTGCATTTTGGATTTGTTTCTGATGGCTGGTATTATTTATTCAGAGTCGGTGTGTTCTATAAAGGAACTTTGAATTTACCTACAAATAAATCAATAATCCAAAGGTATGAAAAGAATTAGTATAATCATTTATTGTCCCACACCATCTGATTCATTTAGTTATCCTATTACGTAATTTAATTCGAATCTTCTTAACACGCAATAAAATTAAGCTGACACTCCACGCGTATAAAATTATGTATATCGTAGTTTAATTTTATTGACTGTCGACGTGTCGACACTATAAAACTGCTACATACTGATACTACATACATTACGTATGGTACCTACATCGGAAGATGAAGTTACAAGTTTACAGGAGGAGTACATCTTTAACAGTGCAAAATTTACTGTAGTATATTTTAGTAGGTGAATAAGCTAGATTTTGATATTCATTTTATTCGTTGGAATGTAGACAGAGAACAGAAGGGAATCCTCATATTGCCATTCAGTTTTGTGTATTCTACCGCAGAGACAGTCACTTCGAGGCCTCATTTGCCTTTAAGTAATATTATAGCGTTTGCTTCAAATCTCTCAAGTTTTATATCTTTAGATGATATTGTGAGTATATCGTATTAAGTTTGCTTGAGGTTTAAAAAATATTTGAATGATA
>JAQFZE010001972.1:0-15908 GCA_034695245.1 Dicyrtomina saundersi | reverse complement strand
CCCAATATCTATCCACAATTGTTTCCCAATATCTATCCACAATTGTTTCCCAATATCTATCCACAATTGTTTCCCAATATCTATCCACAATTGTTTCCCAACGAAGTTAAATTTTAAATAAGTAAGTAGGTTAAAGACCTACCTCAGTTGAGTTGGCTTCACAGTTGAAACCATATGAGTAGGAGGCATAGATGGGCAAGACTCAATCATGGTACAGATCAAGCCAGCGAGTGCTTGAATCCTAGCATGTTTATCCGCACTTTCTCTTGCAGCTAGAGCTCGTTGCAATGATGCTTTCACTTCAGATATTACAATGGCCTGTGCATCCGGTAAATGATTACAACCTGCCATTGCAGAAATTAAGTCCCGAACAATATTCGAGCAATCTTTCTCTCCCACAAATTGGTTTGCTGGGAGCATTCGATCCAACAAGAAAGCCAAAGCTGTACAATCCTATAGCATAAGAAACAAATTTAAAATCTAGTAACATCTTGAAAATGAGAATAAAACTCAAAATTAAACCAGCAGAATTTAGTTTAATAATTTAAAATGCAAAGCATATACCTCCGTTACATAAGGGCTAGTTCCTCCTTGGAACGAATACTCCGCAATTATCTTACAAGAGTAGGAATATGAATGAACGGACTCAGCAAGTAACTGACAAATAGCAAATTTTGGTATGAGCGGTTTCTTTTTTTGATGTTCATTTGCTTCATTCTTGGCATCCTTTTCTTTGGAAGATTTTGCGTCAGTTTCCATCTACAATCAAAAAAATAATAGCGTGAATTTCAAGTGTGCATTAGACCACAGTAACCTACAATGCCATACTCCAAAAGTTTTTTAATTTAACCTGCTCTTCGTTATCGCCTATTCCAGTTGTCTGAGTTTGCTTAATCGAGCCTCCCGTGGTCGTTTCAGTTGTAACCTCAGCAGTACCCTTTAAAACATGGCCAATTAAATAATACACTGGTAAGTCATTTAATTAACTAAGCATTTACTTAAGTACTGGGTAAATGTATTAAATGACTGCCTGGTATACAATTTTCAGTTTACCAAAACCATGCTACAAACCTGCTCCGAAGTCGCTGGTTCTTCATCGCTTGGTTGGACCAAAGTAAGAGCAATGAGAAGTTGTTGAATTACATTGCGTGCAGTGTCTCCCATATGGGTCTTGAAATTCTCCGCCGTACATGCGATTGGTTTAACTATTAGTCTCATATCGTCATCAGCTAGTAATTAAAAACAGGGCATGAGTTATTTGTACATGCGGAACAGTGCAAATTACTTACGTATATTTATCAAAGTACACATCATACAGATTAGCGACATTATTAAACTTACTTCTACGAGTTACGCAATTAATGTCAACCCGAAGAATATTTTTTGCTACATCAACAAACAGTGCTGGGGACCGACAAGCTACTGGCGCAAGTACCCTTAATAAATAATGCAATTCTTTGCAAGTGGAAGCTCCAGAGGACATAGCCTTAGCTCGAATCATCTAAAGTATTTCAGTTAAAAATAATCGTCATATTTACCAATGAGTAATCCACAATGCAGTATTCTAAATTATTACATCAATAAATTAAAAACATTGATGTGCACAGCTACCAACCTTTTCAATAGCATACTTAAGGCACGAAGGATCTTCAATAACATGACGGATAAGAAGATTTGAAAGAGGTAGGAACCCAGCAAAACCAGAGCTTTGGGTCAATTGCAAAAGCTTATGAATACCACCATAGTGGGCAAATATCACAGCGACTTTGAAGTCTCGTGTCAAGCGAAGGCACACTCGCATCACGGCGTGAAGAGACTCCGGTTCCACAGGTACACCCATGAATGTTACACACGACCTATAAAACACAAGCAGTCGAAACTGAGTTACTTTCAATAGTAACTTACCAACGTCGTTTTTTCATAATTAAATCAGGTACAGATCATGCAAAAGAACCAAGTGTGGAACATTGCTTACTTGATCAAATCTTCGATATGATTATTATTTAAACCCTTGAGAGACAAAACTTTTGAGGATGGCTCCGTTGTTTCATTTTCACGTTCTCCTCTCCATTTGATACCTAACAAATTTCCCTCCTTGTCACTATTTCCATCTTTATTAAAATAAGGCGTAATTCTAGGGTAGCCCGCTTGCTGCTGTTGATCTACTTAAAAAAACAAACAACAATTTAAGCTGCATGCTACCTAATATGTTTTTGCTCATAACATGTGTAACCTAGTGCTTTAAGTTTTCAGTGAGATATGACACATAATTGTTTGTAAACCTGGCTCTGTTGTGTTCGTTGTAGTCGTCGTTCCTGCTGCATTCTCCTCCGGCTTCTTGGTATTCTTAAGCCACAGTGTGATTGGACGACGATTACTAGTTTCTTCATTTAACTGTATCATTCCATTAAAATTTATGACGTAACGCCGTCTACCAGCAACTATCTTAACAGAACTTTCATTATTCCAAAATGCTTTGTCTATTGTAGCATTGTTAGCCGAAGAGTACGAACACCAACGACCAGAATTTATATCAAACCATTTCCAACAGTGGTCCGTTTCCTATAATGAACAAGAATACAATTATATTTGAGTGAGAACAATAGGGAAGGGATTTAATTCGTGACCAACAGTACCCTTGCTAAAAATATGCAGTAATTAATTTTGAAATTTAGTATCACTTACATGTGATAGGACATAACGTCTATGCGAGGCTACGGAAGTTTTTTCATACAAATCAATCATAAGAAGAAGCGGTGCAAGCCATTTAGGAGTATTCTGAGACTGAGCATTTTCTCCATCAATAATTGAATGTAAAGCTGTGAGTAGTCCAATGCAAGGATCTAACCCCTTTCTGTCTTCTAGTATTAGGGCGCATTCGGATTTAAATTCCTGCTTTAGAAACAATATAAGATTAAACATTTCTACTCGAATTCACAATCAAACAATACTAGGTGTCAATACCGACCACATTAATAAACTATCGATTTACTGAAGTCGTACCTCAAATATTAAACTGAAGAGATGAATTCTAATGGCAGTTTTTGATGATACCGGACTGTCACGCAGCTCGGTCAATGCTGTGGGTCTTTCGCATTGGGCCAGAGCAGTCAGCTCTTCTATGCCTGCCAGAATCTGTTACATAATTTAAATAGATCAAATTGTGTAGAGATTACTATCAATACGAAAATGGTGCAGCTGCATTTCACGGATTCTAAAATGTAATTCAAACTGTTTACCTCTGAGACCAGAATAACTAAAGTCCGATACATCCAACTGTATCCATTTCGATGCCCTACGGCAACAATGAGTTCACATACTCTAAACACACTTTCAGGTAGCTGATCTAACATAGGTAGGCATCTCTCTAGTACACTTGTCGTAAATTTATCAACTTCTTCAGGGTCCAATGGATCCATAGTCTGCAATTTCAATTACAAAATTAATGAAATGTTATGCATGCGTGAAATACAATTAAGACTCATAATTCGCATAAAACTCGAAATTAGTGTATCGTATCGCTCCTAGTAATGTACTCTTGAATATGTCCTTACATTAGTAGGTGTAGGCTCTGGCGGAGCCTTATTAGTAGGTAAGGGTAAATTTCCGATTTTTGCGGTCGCATTCTCCCCCAATGAAATAGCAATAGCTCTCAACATTTGTTCCTCGTCGTTGTCATCCCAATCCATGGCAGAACTTTGAGGATTAAATGTATTTGAAGGTCCAGCTGCTCCTGCGTCAGAAGCACGAGCTCTGATGTTGGGTCGTCGGGGTTCAGCATTCGCCGAGCTGCCACTCACACCAGGGGTTGCATGGTTTAACAAATAGTCGGTAGCTTGTAATAAGCTATTGGTAGAAATGAGAGCTTCAATACACATATCGAAGGGAAATCCCATATCAGCTAATTGTTGCAGTTGATCATAGTCAACACCAAGTGTTTGAGCAGCCATTGCAGCATCTGAAACATGGAAATTAAAGCGTGTAATAATAATTAACATTATAAGGCAGCTTAGCGTGACAGCCTTTTGGAGTTGTTTTTATCTCTTACTTGATGATCCACTACTACCACTAGGACCTGCAGCTGGTTCAGTGGCACTAGCAGCAGGGGTTTCAGGTTGAGAAACTACCGCTGCTGCAGGAGCTTGTTCACTATCTTGATTATTTGGCTCGGCGGGAGCTTCTCCACCATCGTTTGTAGGTCCATTTGAAGCTTGGCCGGATGCATTAACTGTTTCTGTTGAGGATGAAGTTTCTTCCCGCTCTCCAACATTCGATGAAGTGTCTGGAGGAACAGCGCCCACGACGTTGACATCTGAAGACGAGTCGGAGACTACCGCCGCATCATTCTCCACTAATTCTACTGCGGAAGGAACAGGCGTTACGGGTGAACTCACTTCATCGCTGTTAACTCTTACAAGAAGTGGCTCAATAGCCCTACTGTTGGGAACCAGGTAAGGGAAGTTGGCTGGGGGGTTCACATTTAAAGGAACAGAAGTCGTTGCCGTGTTTTCCTCAGATGCTTTGTTGGCCGAAGACTGTCAAGAATAAGAATTAGTAATAAAATAAATACGACAAACGTAAAATTGAAACGCAAAACGCGAGTTGAGTTTGTCGTAGGTCACAAACGGATCAGAACCTAGACCGCAAAGTTAGGTCCGAAGAGATAGTGAAAGCCTTCGGTCTGGCCAGGCCACAGGTGGAATCCCAGTGCAAATAAAGTGAGAATTTAGTTAGAAGCATATTCGGACAGTTTAAATGAGAAACAGCGGAAGCAATTAATTCTACATGGTATGTATATCGTAGTTAGAATATTCAATTTCTCATTCACTGCCGTTCCAATTCATATAAACAGGTATTCTGCGTTTAAGTCTACCATTGACTCTTTCATTTAATTTAACATTCTAATCTGCCTAAGGACCGATAGGAGCAAGCCGAAACAACTTTGTCACCGGAAAATGTGAATCTAACAATAAAATTAATGATTTACCTCTAAATTCAACACCACTTGCATTTTTTGACGAGCGCCAAAAATACAAAACTTGGCACTAAAAGGTGATATAATGTGTTTAGGTTTAGTTCAAGAAAACTAGGGCATTGGCCCACATTAATTTTTGATCGGCGTTTACTTTAAGCTAATCTGGATTTTCCATCCCAAATTGATCTCACGTTGTATCATTCAACATGAACTCTATTCTTTAGTCCTTTAAGGAAATAAAATTTGTAATGAATAAAGTTATGTCTTAGAAAAACGTTAGTAATGAGTCCTCTAATAATTCTTGGTGAGTCTCTCCCGACTTCATAAATGACTAACATTACGACGTATGTACTTTGAACGCTTGCCTTTGTGAACCACATCATACCGTTAGTATTTCGTATGATTAATTTTAAGCACTCAGGCAATTAACAAATCCCGTTGTTCAGAACACCTCCAAACACAAGCCCGAAATACCACATATGAATTATATTCTGCGTAGCATGAAGGAGAACCTTGCTACAAAACTTCGGTTTTTTGTTTGTATGTGTTTTTAGCTCTTGCATAAACTAATATTCCTTGAGTGACTCTGCTTTGTCACTGAATCACTTGTATTAATTTTAAACTAACAACTAATGGCTCACATTTTTATATTTTATAGTATATGCTTCAACAATTGCATCCAATGAAGTTCTTCTGTCAACAAAAATCTTCCTTAATTTTTACTAGTTTTCTCTAAAATTTCACCCGTGCGGCCTGGGCAGAACCGAGACTTACATGAAATATTATTTCCTAACCTAGTGGTCTCGAGATCTATTCTAATGGTCTAATACCTAGAATCTGGTCTGCTTGTGACCTACCGCGGACATATATTTAAGGTACCTGATCTTTGTGCCGAAGAATATGACACAGGATGGCTAGCATGGACTCGGCTGCACGAGTTCCATAAAGTTTCATGGGCTTACGATTCCACAGGAACATTACTGCTTCAAATGCCAACTGCAAAATAGAACAACAACGAAGACATTACAAATACATGTGTGCATCCTTAGAAAGAGAAAATTTAATGTTTAATTGATCAAGACTTACTTTGTGCACATGCGACAAGAAAACATTTGAGTCAAAGTGAATCAAAATTTTCTGATTCAGCGTTGGCTTCGTAGGGAGAACATGAGGGCTTTCTAGCACAGTTTTAGGATTCACGAATTTTTCAACTAACATCAACCAAGAATCTAAAAATTCAATTTGGTGATCCGTCAAGTCGGGAATTGTTTGAGTCTCATCAAAAGGCTTTTGCTTCGACTCCACTCCCATAGCCCAATAAAATATACTGTAAACAAAATATTATAAACACATCATCAGGAGAATCATCGAGTACAATGCCGTCGTCCAGTGAGCAAAAACCTGTTAAGCACAGAACTTAATTATTTAACCAGACAACACTTACTCAAATAGTGCTTGGAGTCCCTCGGAATCCGTAAATTTTTTCAGCATCAAATGATACGGAAATTTCTTTTCATCAAACAGCAGCGGCGCCGAGAATCCCACGGCACAAATACTGAAAGTAAGTCTAGGGACGGGTGAATTTGGTTTTGGAACCCAACAAAGCCCACTAGACAGAAGATCTGCTAGTAGGGATGCAACATCTGACGCACCTGGGCTTACAAAGCCAGGAATCGTGGGCAAATTATGGTGACCACGTCGTTGTCTCAAAGGAGATCCAACACACAACTGCCAAATCACACAGTAATTAGTACAATTATTGACTTACAGGGTTTATAATAACTTTATAATCAGCAGCATGAGCAAGCATGCGAAAAATAAGTGAAACTGTTTAAACGTTAATCATTACCTTTACTAATAGGCCGAACAGTTCCGCTAAGGCTCTCCCTAATCTCGAGGAAGCACTCAGAATGGGCTTTATCAATTTCGCATAGTTCTGAAGAGTTACATTTGAGGTTCGATCCTGCTTGAGATTTGTCTGTGTAGAGGCACTCACTAACGTCACAGCGCTGGACTCATTTTCAGCGGCTTCGTTGTTGTCAACTTCCATCAGATCATTCACATCATTGCTCAACGATGGCAGTGCGCTGGACTCGCCATCACTCTCCATGACTTCTTGGGTACCCTTAATACTTACTTCAGGGTCGCTCTGCCAATTATTTATAAATTTTACATTTAATCTTTGGCATGCAAGTTGTTACACGAAGCTGGAATAGGTTAATTTGTTAATTATAAATATTTTTCTTCGAATACCAAAAAGCGGTAGTTCACACACCTTAGATTCGGGTGGAATTAAATTATCAAGATCTGCGCGACCAAACTGATTTGGCCCAGGCTGAAATTCTCCACTGCATAAAGCAAGAAGGACAGTGCTTTCCCATACCAAATTTAGGTACAGAACGGACAATTTCTTGAGAACTATTTGACCTTGAACGGATCCCCAATGACTTATAGACATTGTGCGTATGTCACTCTGAAATATTTCAATAAATTAAAGAAAAGTATAAGTCAATTACACATGTATAACAATGTTTTGAAACCTAAATTAAAGCATAAATTATTGTCATTCTCACCTGCCCGGTGCGGCAAACATGAATGAACATCATGACGTAAGCATGGGCGGCTGTCATAGCATGCAGTACAGGTGTTTCATACGGATTGCTAACTGCTTCAATAGGATCGGGCGCAGATGCAAGTTCATGAAGGAGGACACTACTCCCCGGGGCTTCTAATGGCTTGTCCAATTCATCTAGACGATTTAAAATTCCTTCCAAGTGTGACATCCCTTCTTGTAAAACTTTTCCTTCGTGAGCCAAGTTCTACACCAAATATCATGAGCGTTAAAAACAAATTATAGTAGCATGTTATCACAACAACGGAAATATATTATTAAATAGGTTTCTTCGCTGATTTGAGAGAAAACAAAAACTGTCTTACCAAAATAGATTTACAAACTGAAGATACGGCTTGACAAGCAGGAGAGTTAGGGAAATCAACCGGAAGATTCGGGAGAGCCAAAAGCTCCATTAATGGATTCAGCCCATTTTGATTTACAAATTCGCGGCAATGGTCGTCCGTTGAATTATTACTAAGTATAGCGTCAACACATTTCATCTACGAAAGGACACGGAATACAACGTAAGAACCTAAATAACAGACCTGAAGAATTGTTTTAAACTAAAACAGGAAAAAAGTTGACCGAGTACTTACCACATTGAGAATATAGTCGACCAAAGGAATGGGAGTTTTATCATCATTACTACTGCTTAAACAAGTGACAATAAAAGACGGATTAGCTTGATTTGAATCTTCACGACTGTTCCCAGCTGTGACCTGAGCAGGTTGCGTATGAGAAGCAGTGGAGGCTTCCTCTTCATCCTCCTCCTCCTCATCACTACTTCCACCTTCAGAAGTTCCATTTCTTGGATTCGTACTCACGTTAGGAACGACGGTCTTGGGTTGACCTTTCCAACACGAAAATCGTGCATCCTGACCCATGTTACAGAGGTCTTGAAGTAATTTGACAATGGCTGTGGTAGCTTCAACTTTTAGACTAGGCTGATGTCTCATTAACTCATCCATTGCATTTCCTAGATTAGATGCTGTATCACCCATGGGCTCAGCCGTACGGCGGCGTCTCATTGCAGGTAAGTATTCCGGAGATAAGAGAACTTTAAACAACCGCTGGAATGGTTTGCACTTTACGAATGCATTTAATCCTCGACTGTTCAAGCATAAAGCAGAGAAAACGTTTGGCATGGACGATATCACTTCTCGCGTGGCCGGTACCTTTAGAGACGATGATATAATGCAAATTAGTCACTGAAATGCATGACTTAAACGATATTTAGATAATTCAATGATAATTTAATCATTTTTACTTACCTCTTTAACAAGAAGAGCCTCCTGTACAACATCTGTCAACCCGCTATCTTGAAGTGTAGACAAGAGAGATGGCTCTTGGAAGACATAAACAGTGACAACGTCCGTCGCCAACAGAAATAATGAAGCTCCATAATATTCCGCATTACTTATAATGTGTTTGAGAGAATTCGGTAAGCTACTCTCCATTATATGCCGGATACTATCAGAGAAAGCTGGATCTTGAATTACTTTCTTTAAAAAGTTTAACATGGATTTCAAGAGTGCGGCACGCTGTGGTAAGCAACTTGCGCCATTTGGAACAAAATTGGATGCACTTCCAGAACTACCCACTGAACTAGACGCAGGCGGAGATGGGCCAGCGACATTCCCGTCCTGCAATTTAAAGTTTAGTTATTCCAAATCTAACACATCCATGCACTGGAAAATCACGTTACCAAAATCCTTAGGAAAAACAACAAGACACTGAAATAGTTAGCATACCGGTAGCGTATTTGAGTCAGTTTCCATAGGTACATCAACGATGGAGCTTGGTTCTGCAGAGCTTTCAATTCGTTCGACCAGCGATGACTCTCCATCTCCTTGAGCATTACTAGAATTTTGTCGACTTGCACTTGAGATTTCAGGAATAATTTCAAAAGGCTGTTCTTGACGGCAAGCATTCACTTCCATCTGTTACATTTATGAAATATTTTAAAAATCATTATTCCTTGAAAAAACATGAAAATCTTGAATTATACAGAGTCCAATGTTTTATTACTCCACCTCAAGACGATTGATGAAGGCGGTCAAGCCATTGTGAGCTTGAAACGCTTGCATATCCATGTTGGTGATGAGATCAATAACACGCACTGCGCGAGTTACGAACTGGAATCAGGGAAAAGAAACAAGGTATTACTTACTTAACTCTGACTTACTGGAAGGACAACTTCATAGCTGGCCATTAAAAGAAGACATAACTTACTGAAACATACTTCAGAACGAAAAAAAGATTTATTGTTTTACTCACTGTGATATGCTCCACATCAGTTGTATTCCAATTCACAACTTTGAGAAGGCTTTCTAGCATCCCACAATTGACTAATGCTTCTCCTCCAAGCTCATAACTGGCTAAATGGTAGAGAAAACTAAATAGCGCCGTTGCTAAAGGTAAAGGGTACTGGTTTGCCAAACTAGAATTCCCATTTGTGGGTGATGTTAACGCAGAAATACAACTTCTAACCATCATGGGCAGGAATCCATGGTAAGAACCAGCTCCCGTCACATCAATAATACTATGTGAAAAACAACATAAGGAAACATTGCGAGAAACTATTGAGGAATGTTCAATACCTAGGAAAATAACTTAACATTCATATGGGCACATACTTAGGAAAATTTTGGGCACGGTCCAAATGAATAATGGAAGTTAAAGTACGTAGAGCTGCTGCTTTAATATCAGTCAAAGGTTTTAAATCCAATTCTAAAATGTCGACCAACTCCTCCATTAAACCACTGTATAATAGTTGATGTATATTGTCTTGAATAGCATTAGCATACACCAAAACAGACAAGGCTTGTAATCTCGCCTGCACACATAATGCCCGTTGCTTCCATGAGGGAAAGTTAAATGCCAGTCTTATGTGAGTGAAGAGCAGCATCTAGATAAGAATTTGACACACAGTTTTCATGTGACAGTTAGCATAAACAACACCGTGGAATGTAATTAGTGCACAATTTTTTTTTAAAAAACAAGATTTCGAAGCTGATTTAAACCGTACCTGCTTCTCCGGAGGAATATCATGACTTTTGACCAGCTCTTCCATAATTTCCGCTGCGCTAGTGCCCAAGGCATGTACATCATCAACGTGAATAATTGTGACATACTCATTTAGCTTCCCTACTTTTGCTATTTCATTATCTTTGCCCATTTTTACGTATTCCAAGTGTATGCTAGTGGCAGTTTTAGGATATGCCTACACAACAACACATAGTAAATCATTAAAAAAGGAAAAGATTGGCCAAACATCTGATTTCTAATAATCTGATAAGCTATTCAACTCAAAAGGTCCAGGTAAATATAACTCGACTAATAGATTAACTTACCGATAGTTTAAGATTCTGACAACATGCTGCCAAACCGAAACCAGCTTCCTTTCCTCCCCAGCTCTAACGACAATAAAGGTCAAGGTCAGGATCACACAAATAAGCATAACCAAAACAATTCAATAGAGTCATGGAATGTGTAGAATAAAAATCTGTACCTCGGCCAGGTAAGTAAGTCTTTCAAGGAGCACTTCTCGTTTCTCTTCAGACAAACGAGTGAGGAAATTACTTCGTTTACTAAACATATACAGTAGCTGAAGAACTTCCAATACTAAATTAAGATCTGATGAGATGAGCAACGTTGTTAAATGCTCCATGGAATTGTAGAGGTGTCGCGAGAACGAATGTTCTATTAGCAATGTGGTAAAGCTCAACACACGCATTAAGCATAGCTTCAACTGAAATTTTAAAATACAAAAAATGGAACACTAAAAATTTGCGTCAAGCATACATCACCACATATTTTGCCTATTCCTAACTAGTTTGCTAGAACAAGAAATTATGTATAAACGATTTACCCAATGACTTGAGCCACTTGAATTTCTACTAACCTCTGAATCACTTGCATCACAAACTAAAGTCCAGTTATTTCCTCTCTTTTCAGTGGATTTTTGTAAAACTGAGTCGAATATATCCAGGACATCTATCCAATGGTACAGTTCACACTTCCCATACGTCCAACTGTCGATGCTTTTCAGCACCTCTAAAAGTTCTGATGAATTTCGACATCCTTTCAGCTTATCAATCAGAACTTTGCAGTCCGGAGGCTGTAACCAATAACCATTATTAACCATTATCTAGTTGTCCAATATTTAACATCAGAGTCCCAACTTTATGCATAATAACGCTTTGGGGCTCTTGTTTCAAGAGCCCCAATTACTATTATAGAAGCAGATATGTTCCGTTTTTAAGTATTTATTATTACACTTACCACCTCCGTGGTGCTCCGCTTTATTTTGCTTCTGTCTATCTTCATTTTGCTTTCATTTTCCTTTTACGATGAAAAGGATAATGTTTGTTTTCTACACAATGGAGAATGAATCTCCAATTATCCGTAATTTCTACACGTATCAGTGCTTGTTTATCTAAAAAAAAAAATATAAATGAATATTAAGTCGTACGAATAAAACAAGACTCATCTTTCGATAAACAAGGTGAAAGTCAGCTAGTACATGTTACACATGGCACAGTGTCCCACTGAAACTTCAATTACACTTCATCACAAACGCAGGTCTTTCACATATGTATTTCCAACTCAAAACTGTCATTCGCTCGAGATGCAGTACAGTGACTGGTAGGTGCTGGTAGTGAAACTTTGCGGAGCATGTCAATCACGTACATTATAATCACCTAAAACCATGGACCTTTATTTATGTCTTTTCTATCAACCTCCACCCAGCAAAACGGGTATTAGGCCACTGCTCTTTTGTGAATCATTAAAAATCTGATCCCTTGATGTTAATCCTGCAAGCAATCTGAAGCTTAAGCACCGTGCACTTCTGCTGTTATTGTTTTATTATTAATATTAAGGGTGGTTTAACGTTTAGCTTTCGTTTATAAACGTGGAAGTTGAAATTTATTAATTAAAATGGTAATATGTCTGCTGACTGTTAAACCTCCCAATATGCAATACAATAAGTTTCAAAATCATAGACCAGCACAGCAACATTCCAGACTACTCTTCTCCTCAACAATGAATTAAAGCACTAATTAAGAAGATATGAACGTCTGGCTTTAATTCATACCTTTGAAACTACTGCAACATAACCTGTAAAGCAAACAACTTTATAAATGGTTGAAAGGTTGCACATTATCACAAAATAAAATAACAACTAAAACTAAATGATTCAGCAGCCGTCTGGACAAACACAATACGAACCCTAAAACATCACATGAAATCCTAACCATTTTTAGTAGGCAACATGAGTGACAAACATAAAAACGAAACCAAAACATAAGTAATATCCATTTGTGCTTCAGATTAAAATCATGAAAATATTGCACCAGACCCAAAAGTTTATTAGCATGTAAGAAACATGAAACGCACATTTGACATTTCGTCAAAACTCGAGTTCAACTTTTAACAACTGATCACTGCCTTAAGTCTCAACCTCACTCGTCCAATAACAGTCTAGTTCGTTTAACTACATGATGTCTTCCTAATTATTATCTTATGTCAATTCCCTCACCATTTCAAGTGTGCTCAGTTCAACACAAACAAAGATTATATTATATCTCAATAACCTGTCCTGTGTGTTTTCTGTGACCTTCCTATTCCTATCAACAACAAAGTCCGGAGCTACCTACTACACACCTACGTACATACTCTCAACGCTACAATCACTGCAGCAGAATAATATAGAATAATTCCTAGTTCGTAATCCGTTCCAAGTGTGACAAGTAAAACTAATAATTTGCTTCTGCTGTTTTTCACTTTTAAATGTTCACTCCGACTTTACCTCAAAACATCCAAAAATGAACAATGAGCATTTGGAGAGTCACAAGGACGAAACTGACAATTTTCAAGATTGAACTTGTTGTGAGATGGAAGATAGCATGATGAATGAGTTGACTAAAAATTTCGAAGGAAAAGGGATGAGATGAGAGAATCGAGGAGTATCAAAGAATGAGCATCAGCAGACTCGAAAGTGGAAAGAAGCAACGTCGTTCGTAAACGTAACGTAAAGGTAACTGCTGAATGCAATGTAACGTAAGTGAGTGAAGGTATCGTATTGGTTTGGTTCGTATCGTCCTTTGACTCACTACTGAGTCCTCACAATAAATTCATGGATGGGATCTACACACAACTACAGATGAGAGTATATCAAACCAAGAGGCTACGAAGATGAGCGAACTAGGAATGCAATGTTGTCTCGTCTGGTTACTCTGCTTTGATTCCTTTGGATTTTGGATACACACTCACACTACATCTGAACATATCTAAATGAATCTCCTGCACAAGAGAGGATAGGGAGCCAGGCTTAGGATCTCTCCATCCAGATCCAACATCCATCCAAAGACTCGAAACGGTACGAAATACAAAATAAGGAGATCAGAAGAGAGCCAAATGTATTTTATAGCAACGGCAACCCCACCAAAGCCTCCAGTCTATCGCACACTCTAACTTCTTCCTTCATCATCATTCATACAAATATAAATTCTACAACCAAACACAATGTTCAACTTCTCACTCTTTCCAATTCCTACCGTATTCCTATTATTTTCATTACATTTCTTACTAGTCAGATACTTCTCTACCACACACACCACCTTCGTTAGTCCTCAATCTTATATTTTCCAACTCCAATACAGTCACTACTAGTATTCTAGTATATTTATTTGGCACGGTAGACAAATCCAAAATCAGGGATGTCAATTCTAGAAAACGTCCAAAATCCAAAACGTTCTCAAACTGCGTGATGTAATAATTGCTTGGAACACTGTGACGACTATGATGAAAACATGGCAGTTGCTGACAAAGAGAGGTGACGATGGGAGAAGAAGATAAAGGACAAAAACAAGATTTACCTTTAAATAATCGTGAAATATTTTTGATGGAACTTCACACACAGAGTGAATACGCAGAGTCAAGTCAGATCAGAGTCACACACAACAAATTCTAAAGAGAGCCTATCTTGGCCGAGTTCTCGTTTATTACTGTCCTGTCGTCCTCACTACGGACTACTTACCGAGGCGAGTGCATACGCCGCTAACTCCTCACTACCACACGCACACCAACTCCGCTTCCACCGCTACTCTGCAGCACTGGCAAAAACAACCAGTCTACCTCTCCGCTTCTAGCTACAAGCCGCACTTTCCGCTCAGCACTCGACCCAACCACAGCGCTCTACATGACACAACATACTTTGGCCGTATTTTCAAGCGTGAATTTTGTAGCAGTAGGCAAGAGCAGCCCACAACTTTAGCATATCCTCGGATTTCATTGGAAAGACGGCTTGTAGACTTCCCTTATTTTTCCTTCGTCGTTCCTTTCGCGTATGTGGCTTTACAGTTTCGCTTCAGGGAGCGTTCACAAATGGTATCATCACGTTCCCTCAATTTTTTAAACCCACCCCTCGTCGCCAATGTTTAACATAGAGCAAACCATCACTTTTCAGACCCACCTACCTACCCAACTGATGATATCATTTACGAACGTCCCCGACTACACTGACGTATTGCTGTAGCTCACCAACCTACTCTGACTAGTGAGATTAAGTGGCACTGGGATTCAAGAGGGTTTTCCCATTTTCACTTCACCGCCCACCAGGTCCAAACAAGCTGCACAATGCAGTGGGCGGGATCATGAAACGAACGGGAAAACCTTCTCAAATCCCAGTTAAACAAAATCTTACAGTACATGCTGCCGTTAAAGCACGGCTTTTACAGCCCAGTAGTAGTAATGGCCATACTATGTACGTTTATACGTACTACGCTCAGTACGCTCGTACACCTATTAATGCCTAGTCTAGTCGTATACTACACGTACTTGGGCGCTTCCAAAAATAACATTGGGCATTTTAGGGGGGTAGCGGTCTAGCTGCCGTATCCTTTTACATGTGCGTACATACCAAAAATAATTACTTTCAGAGGCAGGGGGGGGTACGGCCAAAGCTGATTTTTACATAACGTTATTGTTGCAAGCTCACGTTATGCTTCGCCCACGGAATTAAAAAGGGAACCCCTACTTGCCTCAGAAAAGTGCCTACGAGCGGAGAACTGCGACATCTACATGAGTGTACAACAAATTCTCTGCTTGCATGTTAGGAAATGCTGATGAGCTGTTGCAAGCAGTTCCGCCTCACCGCTGAAGGGGCACTGGTGTGCCAAGTCCCTATACAAATGTAATGCTGGGGTGTTGTTGCTTGGCCCTGACTACAGACGGCGCGAGCGTACGCAATGATTTCTTCTATGTATCAGGCGAAGCTGGAGAAACGTCCTCGCATGGGAGTTTGATTGCAATGCA